>JAXQQM020080305.1:0-166519 GCA_034641835.2 Pinus albicaulis
CATTTTCATTTCCTTTTTTCTTGAAAGGGATGCCTCATTTGCATTACCTTTTTTCTTGAAAGGGATGCCCCATTTGCATTACCTTTTTGCTTGAAAGGGATGCCCCATTTTGATCTTTACAACATTTTTAATCCTAGGGGTAATAGAGAAGGCACTTCTATTTGGATGTTTAAAAATTGTCCAGATTCATATTCCAAGAAGCCAGAGATTTTATTATCAAGCCCATCATCGATTTCAACATAACCATTTTCTATTTTGGGCCTTAAAAAATCACCAATCCTTCAAATTGCAAGCTTTTTCCACATCCTTTCTACCTATGCATTTTGGGCGTTCTCTTGCCATAGCAACCACTTTATGTTCTTGATATTCATTGTTGAAATTTCCAAGGCCAATCTCTATTTTTATTGTATTAGTACTTTTATTCTCATATATGAAATAACAAATAGGTGTCTCTATGTGTTTCTGATTCTGAAAAACATATTTCAGGTCACCAATCTTTATAACCTCTTGGTCAATGGACCATTTACTTGTGCCCCAATCAACTCCCTGTGCATATTGTGTCATCCAGGACAAGGGTTCTCAGGACATGTTTCCCATAGTCATCATCAACCCTCATATTAATAATTTTTCCATTCCTCTCATCACCCACTTCATAATAAGGTTCAAAATCAATGACTTTGGAATTCAATTTTTCTTCACTTCTTAATTCACCTTGGGGAAATCATAATTTCTCTTTATTTTCTCACTACTCCTCTCTATCCACATCAATTTTCTTGCCCATTTTCCAAGATGGAGATATGTTACTAGAACCCTTGTTACCAATAGGAAGGGGGAGGATAGATTTATCCCTGGAATGAACAATATGGCTCAGTCCAAATTCTGGTCATAAGTTTCCCTTTAGAGGAGTAAATTCATCATTAGAACCTAAGTTATAAATATGGGAAGCCTAATGTTTCTATTGCTATGTCCAATTATCTTATATTTAAATTTCGTTTTTTATGTGAATTTCTCGTATTGTAAACTACTATGTTAGCTCATCTTACTGTATCTTTTGTGTATTGCATAACAATATTGAGTAGGAATGCTCAACTATATTTCCATTGAAATCATTTAGAGACTTTATTTGTATTATATTATTAGTTTTTATTATTTATTATGGAACTCACGAACACCCAAAATTCCATCATCCAAATTTTTTTTCCATAAATAATTTGTAGAATATCAATTCCTTTGTCAAGGATATAAGCCCACAAAGAAATCATTACAACAAGTCAAATTCAAAGTCTCCATAAGTCAACAGTGGTTAATTCCCCCCAAAAAATGGCCAAACTTCAGATTTTGGCCCCTGCAACAGAATTTTGGCCTCCTCCAACATACCTGCAATTTTTGGCCCTTTTGCAACTTTGAAATTTCACACATGTGGGAGTTTTTAGGGAAAATATCCTTCTCTTTTGACCTTTATTTCTCTCTCCTTGACTTTGACTTATTTTCTTGTCTTTTTTCTCTTATTTTCCTCATCCTTTCTCAAGATATGAAACTTTCTTGATGTATATTCCAATTGATGTCGAGCTTCTCTTATATATACACATCGTAGGAGGCTGAATTACCCCAAACATGGTTGACTTGGTCTTGTAGGGACCAAAATTAACATTTTGGCTCAAAACAAAATTCCTTTTCCACTTTCTTATCAATGAAACAAATGGGACTTGACTTGTACACCTATGACAAATATTCTTTTTACTTGAAAAACCCTAGGAGCATGGAAAATTTTATGGGCTAATATTCGTAGGTGGGCTAATTTTCCATGATTTTTCCAGAAAAAAGAATCGCCAATTTCCATTTTTTCTAGAAATGATTCGCCCAAATTTTAAAATATAAAATTATTTTACCTTAAAAACCGCCAACATTATATAGAGACTATATATAAAATCATTATAAATTTGAATAATTTTACAAATATATCAACAAAATTTTTATAGTTTGAATATTAGGGACTAGTGAGATTTGCAAAATTTTTAAACTTCGAGATAATTTTCCATCCTTAAAATTTTCCCTACCTAGGAGCATGAAGACCATGATTGACATAGAAGACAAATCAACTTGATCATGAAGCCCATGCTAAAAATAATAACTCTTTTTATTTTTATTTTTACAAAAAATATACAGTCATCAATATAAAGGTAATAATGAAGACTGAATCTAGTTACATCCTACAACACTCCCATTCTCTCTCTCTGTTTCTTAGCATAGAAATTATCTTGAAGGAGGAACAAAATTCTAAGATCATATTTCTGTTTTTCGGGACAAAGGTTTTCTTGTTGGGAAAAAAAATTCCAGGGTTTTGGTTTTGAACAGGGTCCCATCTGGAGTAGTGAGGCATTTTTATTGGTATGTGAGGTGTTATTGTGGGACGAAGTATGGAAAGAAGCAGTGACATTTTTTGTCCTCCTGACTCTAAGGAAGAGCAAGGTTCTGTCTGGGTGTAGGAATCTCTTGAAGAAGGTTTACAAAAATAGGCTAGGGATTTTATGGCACAGGAAGGACATTTGAAAACCCAACAAAACTTACATATTTTCTCTAATTATGGCACAAGAAATTTCTCTAGAAGGCAGTGAATTTACTCGACTAGTACTTGTCCTAGCAAGCGAGGTCCTTGCCTGTCTCTTTGGTGCTACCTATCATAGAATGAGACTTGGTATTATCTCAGCAAGCTCGACCCAAAGTGGATGGTTAGTTGGAGGTTTATAATGTAGTGGAGTAGTGACTCAACACTCAGCGAAGGGTTCTAAAGCCTCAATACACTTTGAATCAGAGTTGCCTGAAGCAGGACCTATTCGGGTTGAGCATCAAGGAGGGTTTCCAAGTTGCAGGGATTTGATTCTTGTCTCTAGATCCAAAGAAAAATACTGAGTTTGTATTCCATTCAATCTGTGAAGAAGAATTCCTATACAGGGCAGCAAAGAAATTTCCTGTAATTCATGATTGCCAGTAATTCAAATAGTCTTATAGAAGGATGTATTCTGGAAGAAGGATGCATATTTTTGTGAAGCCAACTCTGTAACAGGTTCAAAAATGAATTCTTAGACAGTGTAAGGCGCATGAAGTGTAGGAAACATAACTCATTTAAGTTGTGACTCTTGGTTAGAGTAACTGATATTGTGGAATTTGGATTTAACTTGTGGTTCATATTTCTCATCAGTGAGGAACTAAATTTGTTTGAATTGAATTTCGTGTTGTGACTCAGGGTTTATATGATATTGAGTAGTGTATTGCCAAAGACTGTTGTATTGTTGTTTATTTTTCTAGATACTTTTTTTCACTGTAATCACTGAAGACAGAGTGGCAATTTTGAATTAAAAATTAACCACTGTAATAGAAAAAGAAAGGTTAATTATCAAGAAATTCTAGGGTGAATTATCATAACATTGTATAGTAGTATCAGTGATAGGGTTATACCATTGGATTTATTGTGTTAAAATTTTGTACAAGAAGGATAAATTTTGTTGAAAAATAGGGAAAAAATACCCTAGCACATTACATAGAGGCCAAAAATTCAAATTAAAAAATGTGCAACCTGGAGGCCTGCAATAGAAACTAGCTTAGATTGTTTTGTGCTAGTATTAATATAGATGGGGTTTATTTGTATTATCTTAATGTTGTTTTGTGCTAGTATTAATATAGATTGGGTTTCTTTGTATTAGCTTAATGTTGTTTTGTGCTATTATTGATATATATAGTTCTGTCTCATTAAAATGAGGATTGTGGTTGGATTTGTATTTGGTTGTTTCTTTCTTGAAGCTCCATAAGTTGCCTATATTCTTGATAGCTATTTAGTTTTCCTTATAACACTTATAAGTGATTTTATGAAATGTCATTCATGTTCTTAAAACATAGATTCTAATATGAAGATATTGTAATTTTTCACAATATGAGAAGATGGCCTCTTCTTTAGGAAACATGAAAAAAATTTCCATGTCTAACTCTTTGGGCAACATTTGAAAGAAGAGAAAATTGGGCGCAATGTTTAATAATTATGGCAGACAAATTTCTTCTCCTTCAGTTTTTTAGCCCATTTCTTTTAATTGCTAAAGAAAAATATGGACTTTGAGATTACACACCAGAGAGTAGGTAGTTAATACAATATCCATGGAAAAGGAGTTGTACTTCAACTGGGATAGCTCATCGACAAAAAAGCTACATGCCAGAGAAAAATTATTGTTTAAAGGAAGGTCACCTGCACGTAAAACTTCACTGTGGATGATCTTTCTGTTGAGACTCAACAAGAAATTTTGATCCTAGTGAAAATTAAGCACCTACACTAGGTGGGCCCCTCAGGCTATTTTTAGGTGTATGTCTATTTATATATGCATGTATTTTAATATATGCATGACTATTTATAGATGCATGTCTACCCATAATTTAGATGGAAATTCAACTACAATATATTCTCAATGAGAACTTGAAAATAGTTAACTGAAATGGAAAATTAGTTAGCTAAGTGAATTTTGAGTTAAGTGGTTGGTTGGTGGGACATGCAGGTAGAATTTAGTTGTAACTGAGTGATTCATGTTGTAACTTCAGAGTTGGAAGTGCAGTGGTGCATGATTTGTGCAAGTTGTAAGTATTTTAACTCATTTAAGTGAGTTAAACTCAGTTGTGCTAGTTGTAACTGAAGATACACTAGTGAGATATCAAGCGAATTAATTATAAGTAATTCACAATCAGTGGTCTCACATGCAACTGAATATTTACTATTATTAATTGCATGCATGTCATATCCAGTGGAGACCCAGTTGAGTTCTAGGTGAAAGGGAGGTAAACTATCAGTTGTGACATTATCCTCTTACACACAAGCAAGCACACGCACACATTGGATTTTCCCATGAGGATTGCATAGTCAAGGCAGGCAAGAAGGCATGAATTCATGCATTGCGCAGTGGAGGGAGGTTGTCTGGAGATAGTAAATTGAGCAAGTGATTTGCCAATTTTCATATGACAGTGTGATACAATTAGCTGATGTAATGAGTGCTATGAAACCAGCTCCAAAAATAGAAGAAAAGAGAGATCAATGCCTTAGAAATTAGATACTTCGAGGGGGAAACCTCTAATACATTACATAAATGAACAATTCTTGGATGATACAAATGACAAAACCTCCTTTCTATATATAGGAGTCCATGACGCCACATTTTAATCCTAGTGGGGCCACAATGTAATCCTATCCGACCTAACAATAATAATGTAAGGGCACAATAATAACAATATGGGGGTTATAGGGGTACAAAAATAACAATAAGAGGGTTACACTAACAACAATAAGGGACTATACTAGTAATAAAAGGACCTAAAATTCTCCTCTCCTTCAAAAAAGTGTAGTCCTCAATGCTTGAGTAGCTCGGGGTGCTTTTGTATAAAATTATCATCCTCCCATGTAGAATCTTCAGTGGGTAAGTTCTTCTATTTGATGAGATACTCTGAAATTGATCGATTTCGTAGCTCTCGAGTTCTTGTTTCTGTGTCTGCTTCAGGTTCCATTATGGTTTTTCCTTCCTCATCAAGTTCTGGAAATATTTTTTGAACTAGAAGTTTGTTCCCTATAACCTTTTTTAAGCATGAAACATGGAAAACTAGATGCACTCGCGAAGAAGCAGGAAGCTCCAATTTGTATGCCATAGTACCAATCTTTTGTAACACCTTTTAAGGACCATAGTCCTTTTGCGATAATTTATTATCCTTCTTAGCTTGCTTGACGCACATTTGTTTGTATGGTTGTAGTCGTAAAAATACCCAGTCTCCCACATCAAAACTTCTCTCACTGCAATGTTGATCTGCCTGTTGTTTCATTCGATTTTGTGCCAAATTTAGGTTATCCTTTAAGAGTTGGATAAATTCCTGTTGGTGCTTGATGTGATCCTCCACTACTTGAACCCTAGAATTTTCCTTTAAATAAGATACGGTGGATGGTGGATGATATCCATAAAGTGCCATAAATGGGGTCATTTTTGCTGCAGTATGGAAGGAAGTGTTATACCACCATTCAACGAGAGGTAACCACTTGACCCATTGTGCTTGCTTATCAAATACAAAACAACGAAGATATCCTTCCAAACATGTATTCACTATCTTTTTTTGGAATCCAATTGGGGAATGATAAGATGAGCTATGAGCTAGTTGAGTACCCAAACAAGAAAATAATTCCGTCCAAAAAATTCCTGTTAAAATGGGCTCTCTGTCACTTACAATAATCTTCGGGTTTCCATGTAGCTTTTGAATCGTTTCCATAAATGCAGTAGCAATTGTATTTGCTTTAAATGGATGAGATAATGCATAAAAGTGTGCATACTTGGTAAGTCTATCAAATACCAACATGATGACACTCCTTCCTTCAGACTTAGGTAAACTTGTGATAAAATCCATTGAAATCTCCTCCCAATGTTGACTTGGAATGGATAAAGGTTGTAGAAGACCCGAGGTCTTAATTGTCTCAACTTATTTTGTTGGAAAACCAAACATTCCGCCACAAACTTTTGAATATCAGATTTAAGGCCATCCCAAAAAAATTCTTTCTTAACCTTGTGGTAAGTTTTTAAAAATCCCAATTGTCCTCCTAAAGGAGAAGTGTGCAATTACAAAAGAATATTTTGTTTTAGTTGGGAATTCTTGCAAATATATAAGCGATCTTTGTACCATAAGGAATCATTTTTCCAACTAAATGTATCAGATGTAATAGGATCTTGCTGCAACTTTTGAATGAGTGTCCACACTTCTTCGTCCTTCTTCCATTCATCCCTTACTTTGGTTATCCAATTTGGTTGGATAATAGAAATGGCACAAAGCAATGCTTCCACCTCTTCATCCTTTCTTGAGAGCGCATTTGCAACAACATTTAGCTTCCCTTTTTTGTAGGATGATTTCAAAGTCATAACCCAACATTTTTGTGACCCATTTTTGCTGCTCTTCTGAAGATAGTCTTTGTTCCAAAAAGTATTTAAGACTATCATGATCATTTTTTACCTTGAAATGTCTTCCCATTAGGTAAGGTCTCCATTTCTTTAGTGCATGCAGTATTGCCAACATTTCCTTCTCATAAATAGCCTTTTGTAAATACTTTCCTTTGATTAGACGACTTTCCAAAGAAATGGGTCTTCCTTCTTGCATTAAAACAACACCAATTCCATTTCCTGAGGTATCACATTCCACAATAAAGGTTTTTGTGAAGTCTAGCATAGCTAAGACAGGTGCTAGGCACATTTCCTCTTTAAGATGTTCAAAGGCCTTAGTTGCTTTAGGAGTCCATGAAAATGCATATTTCTTAAATAATTTTGTTAGAGGTGCTTCTATTCTCCCATAATTATTAACAAAGTTGCAATAATACCCTGTTAACCCTAGAAATCTGCGCAATTGATTTATGGTTGTGGGGACTTTCCATTCCTTAATGGCTTTAATTTTTTTAGGGTCTACCTTAACACCCTCGTGAGATATATATGACCAAGATATTCCACCTCTTTTACTCCAAAGAGACATTTCGATTTTTTTGCATATAATTGTTTCTCCTCTAATAGTTTGAGCA
This sequence comes from Pinus albicaulis, assembly GCA_034641835.2. NCBI lineage: Eukaryota > Viridiplantae > Streptophyta > Pinopsida > Pinales > Pinaceae > Pinus > Pinus albicaulis. The sequence continues at coordinate 7,571 of JAXQQM020080305.1, forward strand.
CCCTGTCAACATGTTGAACATGATCCTTTCAAGACTTGCTATAGGTTAGTATATCATCAAAAAATACTAGCACAAAGTTTCTAAGGAAGGGTTTGAAAATGGAATTCATCAACCCTTGAAATGTAGAAGGTGCATTGGTAAGCCCAAAAGGCATGACCAACAATTCATAATGACCCTCATGAGTTCGAAATGCTGTTTTCAGAATATCTTCAGTCTTCATTCTAATTTGATGATATCCTAAACAAAGATCCAACTTGGTAAAATAAATTTCTCCATGTAATTCATCCAATAATTCATCAATCACAGGAATGGGAAATTTATCTTTAATAGTGAGCTTATTGAGCTCCCTATAATCCAGACACATGCACCATGATCCATCCTTCTTGTGAACCAATACTACTGGAGCAGAGAAAGAACTTTGACTAGGTTGAATTATACCAACCTCTAACATTTATACAATCATACGTTCAATTTCACTCTTTTGGACATAAGGATATCTATAAGGCCAGATGTTTGGAGGAACACTTCCTGGAATCAAATGAATATCATGATCATGATCACGCATAGGTGGGAGTCCTTTGGGAGTGTCAAACACCTTGGAATGATTGTCCAAGACTTTTTGGAGATCTCGAGAAATAGATGATTTTGATGTTGGAACTTCTAGTGAGCATAATTGTGAAATTACGCCTCGTTGTTCTTTCTTCAGAAGATTTGTCATGACATTAGAGCTTGTTGTCTTTCCTGTCTTCCCTGAAATACCCCCAAAGATTGTAACCATTGTACTCCTAGCACAACATCAACACCTCCCATTGGGATGGAAAACATTGGACTATTCAATACATATTCCCCCATGGATAGCTTGATATTATGGCATTTTCTAGAGCAATTTATAGTTCCTCCATTTGAAACCATCAATTGAAATTCTAGTGTTGGGTATAGGAAACAATTCAATTCCTTGGCTACCTTACAATGAATTAAATTATGGGTACTACCTAAATCAATCAACACTATTACCTTTTTCTTATTGATATGTCCTTCTATCTTGAGAGTCTGAGGAGTGGTAATTCCTGCCAATGTATTACATGATATGGTCAGACTCATTTCTTCTTCTTCTTGGGTTGCTTCCTGGTGTATATCCTCTTATTTTGAAGTTTCTTGTTCATTTTCTTCCTCCTCTTCACAATCTATGTAAAATAATTTCTTCTCAGCGCACTTATGACCTTTAGTGTATTTTCTATCACAACTGTAGAAAAGCCCTTTTGCTCTTTTTTCTTCCAAATGTTGTGGTGTCAACCTTGTAGGTTGTGGAAGTCTAGGAGTAGCAACACTTCCATCTTTATAGATGTGAGTGGTAAGCTTCCTTGTCGCCATAATTTTACATTCAATTTTCCTTGCCAACCTGAATGCCTTCTCTAATGAATCAGGTTCGCAAACATGAACTTCATGTTGGATATTATCCTTTAAAGTCCCTATGAAGGCATCAATCCTGTGTTACTTTGGAATATCAATTACCCTTATATTCAATTTTTCGAAGTCCTCAATGTGCTCCACCACTAAACCCTTTTGTTTGAGATTGATCAATTGGCTAAAGAAGGTGTTTCTCTTTGTATCCTCATAATGTGCTATCATTTCCTCCATAAAAATTGACCAAGTGAATTTTTTTTTACGGGGGAAAAGTCATCGATACCATAAAAATGTATTTTTTTCTAAATGTTAAGTTGCAATGCGTACCTTTTGTGTGTTTTTCACATTATTGAGATCAAAATATTGCTCCATCTGTAGTATCCATGTTACGGGATCCTTGCCATCAAACTTCCTCATATCCATCTTTGGAATACGGTGGTTCTTTAATCCAAAATTAGAGTTTATGAAATCACGATTAACATTTATTTTGTTCTCATCATGAGTTTCCTCTACTATCTTTTCGCCATTATAAATCATTTCTTGTATCAACTTTGACAAACCTTCCTTCAAACCATCCATTTTTTCTTCCATACCATCCATTTTTTCTTCCATACCATTCTTCAAACCATCCATCATAGCTTCCATGCCTTTCTTCAAACCATCCATCTTAGCTTCCACGCTTTTCTTCAAAATGTCCATTTCATGCTCTTTGCGAGAGCGAAATTTGATGCACTTGCTCTTGTAATTTTGATAGATCATGTTGCAATTCTTCATCTTCATGCGTCATAGTAGAGTACCGTGAGGGCTTAATGGGTGTTGAATTCTTTTTAGAGGCATTTTAGAACCCAATACTGATATCTATGCTTAATAGGCCTTTGGAATCACTTAAAATGATTTTTCAAACAAGAATTATGCAATTTGGAAAAAAAATACACAACTTTTTCTTGATTTTGAGGAGCTCGATATTGAAACTGAATTATCTCTATGATTTTAGATCTTCAATATCTACAATTTGGCCCTGAAGTATCCCTCTAAATCTTCTTTCGAATGCCACAGGTCTGACCTGATTTGCATTTCTGAAGTCAAATTTATGCCCAATCTCCTACGATGACCTAATTTTGGACTGGTTCAGTAGAGAAAACTTGTACGACTTTCCACGTGTTACTGTTTCTTCCTTTGGCTCTGAAATTGATATAGGAGAAACTAAAATCTGTGTACTTGCGTCCAATTTTTATAGAATTCCAATCCAATGCTCAGAGAGAGAGTTATGACGATTTTCTCACAGTCACCTCTTTGAGATGAAATTTGGGAGCCTGAAAATTCGCCAACTTCCACAGACCATATATCCGAAAAATATTGTGAATCAAGCTATAAAATTTTTCCACGGTGTTCCTCAGGATTTTTGCTTCCCTATGTGAAAATTTAAGCATTTGAACCCTCATAGAAAAAAATTTATAGTGAAAATTCCACGATGACCTGTTTAGCTTAAATTCACAAACCTGTAAAAATCCACTTGCACAGATCATATCTCCGAAAGTATTACGAACCAAGATCTGAAATTTTTCCACGACGTTCCTCAGGATTTTAGGTTCGCTCTGTAAAAATTTCAGCTTCTAAGACTTTGTAGAAAATAATTTATATCGAAAATTCCACGATGACCTGTTTGGAGCAACGAAACCCTAGAATCCAAAGCTCTGATACCAAATGTTATGAAACCGGCTCCAAAAATAGAAGAAAAGAGAGACCAACACCTTAGAAATCAGCCACTTTGAGGGGGAAACCTCCAATACATTACATAAATGAGCAATTCTTGGACGATACAAATGAAAAAACCTCCTTTCTATAAATAGGAGTCCATGGGGCCACAATGTAATCCTAGCCGACCTAACAATAATAATGTAAGGGCACAATAATAACAATATGGGGGTTACAGGGGTGCAACAATAACAATAAGGGGGTTACACTAACAACAATAAGGGACTATAATAGTAGTATAAGGAACTAACAATGACGGCTCTTGTCATTGGAGTTTTGTATGTAATTGTTTCATGATCCATGATATAATATACAATAGAAGATAGTGGGGTTTTCGCTGTAAGCTTTCCCCAGGAAATTATCTGTGTTGTGTGTGATTGATCTTTCTTCATGATATTGTAATTGGCGACTGTGTTTTTATTTCCGCAAATATTTTAAGAAGTGATTCAGTATTTAACTTTAGCATATTGTTAGATTGGGTGAATCCAAGATATACATGCATATTGTATAATTTCTACTTGGTATCGGAGCACATGAAATTTCAGAAGTGAAGCAGGAGCTGAGTTTGTTGTTGGATAGAATTCATATTTGCAGAAAGACTTTCTTGGTGCTACAACTGATTCAAGATCGAAATGACTTTCAATGGATTGAGGTTAGAGTATGCACTCGAGGGCAGCTCGAACTAAATTTCTTGGAAGGATACTCTAAAACAATGGATTGAAGGAATTCATTGAAAAATGTGTTCCTAAGCTAGATGCTGCAGATGCTACCAATATTGATGCATGGAAAAAGAAAGGGGAAAAGGCGAGGAGGATCGTATTGGAGGGAGTACGAGACCAAATTTTCTCAAGCCTCCATGGGAAAGCCACATCATATGCTATGTGGAAGGCTTTGATGGATCTATTCCAAAGCATTAGTGACCATAGGAAATTGGCGCTCAAAGATAAACTTAGGAAGATCAAGATGGAAAAGGGTGACACCATTCCTAAGTATCTCACAAAGTTTGTCCAATATCGGGATGAACTAGGGAGGGTGGGAATAACAGCCACTGATGATGATTTGGTGAGTTTGGCTCTCCTAGGGCTTCTTAAGAGTTGGCACAGTTATGAAGACTCTATCAATGGATGGGAAAAATTGTCGAATTGGGAATGACTATGGTCGGATCTGGTGTAGGAGAAGTTCAGGAAGAACACCAGAGATGGCTCTTCATCAAATCATGATGATGAAGAATATTGTGGTTTGGATTCCAAGGCAAATAAGGGGAAGGGGAATAAATTCCATTCTAAATCCGAGTCTAAAGGCAAGAAGCAGGACATGTCCAAGGTGAAGTGTTTTCACTGTCACGAACATGGGCTTTTTTCTACTAACTATCCAAAAATGAAGAAGAACAAGGAGGCTGATGGAGCTGCAGATGGTGAGGCCCTTGCCTCAAAATTTGAGCTTGACTTCTCCTTGATTTCATGCATGGTGTCAAGTGCATTGGGATCGGTGTGGTATTTGGATAGTGGCGCTTCCTTTCACATGACAAGAGATAAGGAAATTTTCAGTGACTTAGGGGAGAAATATCTCCAGATGCATATTAAGATGGGCGAAGACGGATCGTACAGTGCTACCGATATTGGTACCATTACCTTTCAGAGGGAGTAGGGTAAAAAATTTCAATTAAAAGATGTAATGCATGTTCCAGGTCTGAAGAAAAAATTGGTCTCAGTCACAATGTTGGAAGACAAAGGCTATGACGTTGTTTTTAGTGATTGAAAAGCTTTCCTGTGAGATAAAAAAATTGGTCAAGCCAAGAGGATAGGGATTCGAGTTAAAAATATCTACAAGATGGAGGTAGATGGCTTCGTTGTAATGATGGGAAAGGCAGAGAAAATGGTGAGCCGGGATGAGGGTGAATTATGGCACAGGCGATTGGGTCATCTTAATCATAGGCCCTTGAGAGTCATGCAGCAAATATCTACTGGAATTATAATGGGAACACTTTCTTAGTTAGATCAGTGCAAGGTTTTCACCATGTGGAAGTATGTAAATTCCACCTTTCATGAGGAGGAGAACCATGCTTCGGGGATCCTTAAGAGAGTTCACACAAACATGTGTGGACCATTATCGGTTGCTTCAAATGAAAAACATAAGTACTATGTAATATTTGTTGATGAATTTTCTCATAAATGTTGGATATTTTTCATGTAGAAGAAAGATCAAACATTCTCTAAGTTCTGTGAGTTTAAGGCATTGGTGGAGAAATATTCAGGGAAGCAAGTGAAGGCTCTTAGGAGCAATAATGGTGGAGAATACATCTCTAATGAATTCAATAACTACTGTATCAAAGAAGGAACTCGAAGAGAACTCATAGTGCCCCATAACCCACATCAGAATGGTATCGCAAAGAGGAAGAATAGAACAATCGTGGGTGCAACACGAGCGATGTTGCATGATGAGGGCCTACCAATGAATTTATGGGTGGAAGCATGCAACACTGTGGTTTATGTGCAGAACCATTGTCCTCATAGAGTAATTTCCATGAGTACACCTGAAGAAGCTTTCACTGGTAAGAAACTGGATGTTTCAAACTTTAAGATTTTTGGCTCATCTGTTTATGTGCATGTGACCAAGGACGCTAAGAAGAAGTTGTAGCCAACTGCTGAAGTTGGGATTTTTGTGGGGTACACAACAACACCCCATAATTATCATGTGTATTTTCCAAACATCAGAATGAATATTGTGTGATGGGATATAAAATTTGATGAGGGGAAAGCCATGCGTTTGTCACTTGAGAGAGAGTTGGAATTTCATGCAAAGGAGGAAATGTTGGTTCTCAAATATGAGTCTCTAGATGTGGATTAGCCACATGAGGAGGTTCATGGAGTGGAGGAAGCCACTCATTCAGAGCCATCCATTAGAAATGGCAGAAAGCGCACCAGAGAAGCTGATAGGCTGAGACTTGATGTTGTAGAGAATGTAGGAGCCCCTACTTCACAGCGCAGATAAAGACAGTGTCCTGAACGATTTACTAGATACATGGTTCTTATGAGCAAATGTATTGTGACTGAACCATCTTCCTTTCAGGAAGAAGTGCAACAACCTCCTGGGGTTGATGCAATGGTGGAGGAGTATGACTTCATTGTCAAAAATAGTGCTTGGGAAATTGTTCCAAGACTGGTTGATAAATCAGTGGTAGATTCGAGATGGATCTACAAGGTAAGGCAACCTGCTGATGGGAGTGTGGAGAAATAAAAGGCCAGATTTGTGGCCCAGGGCTTCTCACAGATCGAGGGGATGGATTATGATGAGAATTTTTCACCTGTTGCAAGGTACTCTTCAATAATGACCATCTTTATAGTCTCAGTGCAGATGGGCTGGCGCATTCATCAGATGGATGTGAAAAATACATTTCTCAATGGGATCATTGAGGAAGAGGTGTACATACAGTAGCCTGAAGGTTTCAATATCTTCAACAACGAGTCACATGTGTGAAGACTCAAAAGAGCATTTTATGGGCTGAAGGAAGCAACCCATGCTTGCTACACTCGGATAGACAACTATTTCACCGGACTGGGGTTCACCAAAAGTGCAGCAGATGCAAACTTGTACCAAATTATGGTGGAGGGTAAGCTTTTAATCATTTTTCTTTATGTGGATGATTTAATATTGATTGGTGATGAGAAAATCATACACTCATGAAAGGAGGATCTTGCAAGGGAGTTTGAAATGAAGGATTTGGGCCTCCTTCATTATTTCCTTGGATTGGAAATATGGAAATCAGATGGTGAAATTTTTGTGTCTCAAGGAATGTATACAAAGGAGATACTAGGTAAGTTTAACATGGAGGGCTGCAAACCCACATATATTCCTCTTCCAGGAAACTGAAGGAAATAGGATGCTACTTCTGGAGAGGTAGTGGATGCTACTGTCTATCGAAAGTTAGTGGGTTCGTTAATGTATCTAGTGAACACGAGACCAGACATTTGCTATGCGGTTTCCCGTTGAGTCAAGATATCGTTAAGCCTACCAAGATCTTTTGGAAGGCGGGGAAGCATGTCCTGAGATACCTAAGGGGCACATCAAAGTATAGTTTATGGTACAGACAATCAGATGGAGTGAATTTTCATGGCTTCACAGATGCATATTTGGCTAGAAGTCCAACGGACAGAAAGAGCACATCAGTGGGGATTTTTAGCATTGGATCTACAACTGTTTCTTGGTGCAATAGGAAGCAGAGATCTGTGGCACTCAGTTCAGCTGAAGCAGAATACATGGTAGTGAGTCAAGATGCATGTGAGGCTATCTAGATGATAAAGGCCTTGGTTGGTTTGTTTCGTTCTCATATGGATCCAACAGTGATTCATTGTGATAATCATAGTTGCATTAAACTCTTGATTAATCATGCGTTTCATGATAGATCCAAGCATATAGATATCCGATACCATCATATCAGAGATTGTGTGCAGAGGAGAATTATGTTGCTTCAGTACACTCCCATGGAAGATCACGATGTAGATATTCTGAAGAAGGCACTCACCATGAGAAAATTCGAATACCATAGAGACAGGATCGTGGTGAAGGATAATCCCTTTCTTGTTGAGAGGGAGTGTTGAGATTCAACAAGAAATTTTGATCCTAGTGAAAATTAAGCACCTACACTAGGTGGGGCCCTCAGGCTATTTTTAGGTGTATGTCTATTTATAGATGCATGTCTATGTATAGATGCATGACTATTTATAGATGCATGTCTATCTTTATTATCCCTTAATTTATATGGACATTAAAATATAATATATTCTTAATGAGAACTTGAAAATAGTTAACTGAAGTGGAAAATCAGTTAGCTAAGTGAATTTCAAGTTAAGTGGTTGGTTGGTGGGACATGCAGGTTGAATTTAGTTGTAATTGAGTGATTCAAGCTGTAACAGAGTTGGAAGTGCAATGGTGCATGAGTTGTGCAAGTTGTAAGTAGTTTAACTCAGTTAAGAGAGTTAAACTCAGTTGTGCTAGTTGTAACTGAAGATACACTAGTGTGAGATCAAGTGAATTAATTATTAATTTATTCACAATCAGTGGTATCACATGCAAGTGAAGGTTTACTGTTATTAACTGCATGCATGCTAGATCTAGTGGAGACCCAATTGAGTTCTAGGTGAAAGGGAAGTAAACTATCAATTTTGACATTATCTTCTTGCACACAAGCAAGAACACACACACATTGGATGTGCTCATGAGGATTGTGCTGTCAAGGCAGGAAATAAGGCATCAATTCAAGGATTTCTTTTCAGCAGGGATTACGCAGTGGAGGTAGGCTCTCTGGAGATAGTAAATTGAGAAAGTGCTTTGCCAATTTTTGTATGACAATGTGAGACAATTAGATGATGTACTGAGGGCTCTTGTGATTGGATTTTTGTATGTAATTGTTTCATGATCCATGATATAATATACAATAGAACATAGTGGGGGTTTTTAGCTGTAAGATTTCCCCAGGAAATTATCTGTGTTGTGTGTGATTGATCTTTCTTCAAGATATTGTAATTGGTGATTGTGTTTTTAATTCTGAAAATATTTGTAGAAGCGATTTAGTATTTAACTTTAGCATATTGTTAGATTGGGTGAATCCAAGACATACGTGCATATTGTATAATTTATACACTTTCCATGTCCACTTATATTTGATGTTAATGTGTGGTTTTAATTTTTCATAGAGGATTGTTTTGGCATATAATCCTAGATTTAATTGCACTCTTATTGAAAGACCATTGTAATTGTCTTGCAGGCAGGTGTGAGCAAACTTGTTTATGTTGTTGGAGTCACCCTTGGACTGAAGGGCATAAACGTTGTTTTTGAGATAGAGTACGGTTCTCCGAAAATATTAAACAATGACATGACAATAGCTAAGTAGGTAATTTGTAGATGTGTGTTCTAGTTTTTTTATTTTAATGTTGTATTAGTTTCCCCTTCCTAAATATCTTAGATATGGTAGGAAAAATTTGCAAACTGAAAGGTCAAAGATAATATTTTTTTTACTCAATGGTGTACATGGTATGTGGACTAGTCACATGAGAGTAATGAATAAGAGTTGTGGCTGAGTCAAGTTCTATTTGAATGGATAGTCTAATGAAATGTATTTCAATGCCATGGTTTCATCTTTTTGACAGGTTGAGTTAGAGGACCCTGTTGAAAATATTTGGGCCAATTTGGTAAGACAAGCTACAAAAAAGACAAATAATTTAGTTGGGGATGGAACTACCACATCTATTGTGATTGCACAAGGTTTAATAAGTGAAGGTGTAAAGGTGATTGTTTTCCTCTAGTATTGGTTTAAGATCTATTCATTTTTGTAAGGTTTTATGGTGTTTGTTTTTTTAGTTTTGGTTTGGGATTTAATGAGTTTAATATGGTATTTCATTGAAAGATTTGTGATAAGGTATTTGAAAATCTTGATCCTTTTGTTAGTTGTTATGAGCTTGTTAGGTAGGACCCAATCGACAAATATTTTATCTTAAATTTCTGAATCGGAATTTGAAATGAAACCTTTTTGTTTAAGTTGTTGCAGCAGGTGAAAATCCCATTCAAATTACTAGGGACATTGACATGAAAACAAAGGCCTATCTTTCGGAACTCAAATGCTTGTCAAAGGAGGTAAATCCTCATATTTTGAGTAGGTTGGTTTTCTATTTTTCTGATGGTTTGGTGTTGCACCTAATCGAATGAATTAGTTGCCTAAGGTATTTTTGGTTGTAAAATCTGTTTCATTTTTCATACAATATTTTCTTGAGGAATACATTTAGTGTGTGGTCTTGTTAGATATTTGATAGTTGTAGTTGTTTAGTCTTATGGTTTAAGTGAAATTTTATTATGGAAGTAGTTGATGCAACCTTATCATTTAATCCTTAATCCAGGGTAGCATGTTGAGGAGTTTCTTGTGAAACACTTGTATTTTTGGAATATACTCCAAGGTAGCATGTTGAGGAGTTTCTTGTGAAACATTGTATTTTTGGAATTTTTTTCATGTATGAATGGTTACACATGTTAACACTTTGTAATCTGTATTATTTTCTAGGTAGAGGAAAATGAATTAGTAGATGTTGCTTCAGTGAGTGCCGTGAATAACTATGAAATAGGAAAAAAGATAACAGAGGCTATGATAAAAGTTGGAAGGAAAGGTGTTGTAACACTTGAAGAGGGAAAAAGTGCATAACATAATTTGTATGTTGTGGAGGGAATGTAATTTGATTGTGGTTATATTCATCCACACTTTGTGACGAGGGAATTAAATTTGATCATGGTTATATTTCTCCACACTTTGTGACAAACAGTGAGAAGATGTGACATAGAGTGAGAAGATGTTTGTGGAGTATAATAATTGCAAGGTAATTGATGCAAAATAATTTTCTTCTTGTTTCTTTGTTGTGTTTTTATTCAATTGGAGGGAACGCATTTTTATTGTGGTTATATTTCTCCATACTTCATAACAAACTGTGAGAAGATGTTTGTGGAGTATAAGAATTGCAAGGTAATTGATGAAAAAAAGCTTCTTCTTGTTTATTTGTTGTGTTTTTATTCATTTGTTTTCCTCATAACGTGAGAGAGGATAATTTAAAATCACACCTTTTTAAAATAAAACCCTCAATCTTTCATCACCATACACACTTGGCATAAATGTAGGTGGAAATTTGTTGTTTTGCTGGGACATGGCATAACTGTAGGTGGAACTTTTATGTTTTGCAAGGTTCTAGCTAGGTAGAAACCATGTTATATCAATGTTCCAATAAATTATCTCCGGTTCTTAATGCTTGCTCTCGTGAAATTGTGAAATTATTTCCTTGTCACTTCCATCTTACTAGTATGCATATCATACATCCTCAAGGTTGATTTTGGGTTGTGTTGGTTTGTATGAAATTGTATATTTTGTGCCCTATGTTTTTTTTTGGTTTTTTTATTAATTTGGGAGTGTTGATTTAATTATTAAAAATAAAGATGGACATTGCTAAGCATAGGTTATGATAAATATCTATTTTTTCATGTTTTATTTTTCATTCTACTTATCAAGTACTCAAATTGAATCATTATTTATTGTAAATTGTAGCTTCTATTAGTTGATAAGATCACAAATGAAAGAGACATAATCACAGTGTTAGAAGATGCCATCTGTGGGAGGTATCCCATTTTGATCATTGTGGAGGATAGTGAACAAGAATATTTAGCTACTGCTGTTGTCAACAAGATCTGGGGTGTATTGAAGGTTGGTAATTTGAAGCTCATGGATTTGGAGAGAGGAAAATCCAATACTTGGAAGGCATTGCCATATTGACGGGAGGTACTTTTTTATTTGAGATACATTATTGAGATAACACATTATCACATTCCTTTTGTTTGATTTTTATTTTTTCTTATTAAGATAACAAGAAGGAAGTTTTTGTTTCGATTCCATCATGCCCTAACATGATTTAGTCATTTAAGAAACAAAATTATTCACAATTTCTATATATATTTTTTTCTAAAGATAATTTTTTACTGCAATAGTGATATAACCTTTATAAATAAAGGAGGCTAGTTTTTGGCACCATTTCATATTTTATGGTGCTTTGCACCATATACAATTTTATTATAATAATATTAAATGTTATCTTTTCACCATTTTTTATTTTATGTTGCTTTGCACCATATACAATTTATTATTATAATAATATTTTTGATATATTTATGATAAATTTTTAATTTTTCTAAAATTGGTTTTGGTGCTTTGCATCACAATATCTTGATCCATGTCAGATTGGTTTTTGGTGGTTTGCACCATACACCATGGAATGCCACATATGAATTTAACACCAAATTTAACATTTTTTTACTAACTCCACTTTTGCACTAGAAAACATAGCACCACTTGCATATCCCCACATTATCACCCCTTTTGCACCACTATTTAAAAAATAAGGATTTTGTTGTGGTACCAGCTCCAAAAATAGAAGAAAAGAGATATCAACGCCTTAGAAATAAGCCACTTCGAGGGGGAAACCTCCAATACATTACATGAATGAACAATTCTTGGATGATACAATTGAAAAAACCTCCTTTCTATATATAGGAGTCCATGGTGTTAGAAAATTATATATATTACAGAGCAATGAAACACATAAAATATGTGGAAAACACAAGCACACAAAACACATAAAACCAGAGAGACACAGATATACGTGGTTCACCCAGTTTGGGCTACATCCACCCTAAACATCTAGTCCTTCCTTTCTATTATCCAGCAAAATGAAGAGACACAACCTACAACAGATCCGTTGTAATATACTCTGTTCTCTCTCACAGTCTCCCTATCTGTTTCTCACTCTGAGAATACACATAAAATACACAACCGCAATAAAATACCCTAATACAAAGCGAGGGGTTGCCTTCTAGGGCAAAAAACCATAGAATAAACATAACTTCTACTGTCAGATCATCCGCCTAGTGAACGGCCCAGATTGACTAGAAATTACTATACTTTTACAAGGCAATTTTACATCTGTTTTTAGCTTCGGGGGCGCTGCCCCAGAAACCCCCCGCCAGGGGGGGGGCTCCATAAAGTTGTAGCCGCACCCCCCCCCCCCCCCAAGACCCCCAGGTAGTGTTTGCTGTGATACAAAATAAACAATATAATCAGGCTCCACACCCATCACATGGGGCCACAATGTAATCCTAGTGAGGCACAATGTAATCCTAGCCGACCTAACAATAATAATATAAGGGCACAATAATAACAATATGGGGATTACAGGGGTACAACAATAACAATAAAGGGTGTTACACTAACAACAATAAGGGAGTATACTGGTAATATAGGGACCTAACATGCTCCTCTCCTTCAAAAAAGTATTGTCCTCAACGCTTGAGTAGCTTTGGGTGCTTTTGTATAAAATTCTCATCCTCCCATGTAGAATCTTCATTGGGTAAGTTATTCCATTTGATGAGATACTCTGAAATTGATCGATTTCGTAGCTGTCGAGTTCTTGCTTTTGTGACTGCTTCAGGTTCCACTACGTTTTTTCCTTCCTCATCAAATTCTGGCAATATTGTTTGAACTGGAAGTTTGTCGCCTATAACCTTTTTTAAGCATGAAACATGGAAATCTAGACACACTCACGAAGAAGGAGGAAGCTCCAATTTGTATGCCATAGTACCAATCTTTTGCAACACCTTGTAAGGACCATAGTACTTTGGAAATAATTTATTATCCTTCTTAGCTTGCTTGAGGGACATTTGTTTGTATGGTTGTAGCTCTAAAAATACCCAGTCTCCCACATCAAAACTTCTCTCACTACGATGTTGATCTGCCTATTGTTTCATTCAATTTTGTGCCAAATTTAGGTTATCCTTTAAGAGTTGGAGAACTTCTTGTTGATCCTCGATGTGATCCTCCACTGCTTGAACCCTAGAATTTTCCCTTAAAGAATATGTGATGGACGGTGGATGATATCCATAAAGTGCCATAAATGGGGTCATTTTTGCTGCAGTATGGAAGGAAATGTTACATCAGATACAAAACAATGAAGATATCCTTCCAAAAATTTATTCACTATCTTCGTTTGACCATTGGATTGAGTATGATAAGATGAGCTATGAGCTAGTTGAGTACCCAAACAAGAAAATAATTCCGTCCAATAATTTCTTGTAAAAATGGGATCTCTGTCACTTACAAAAGTGTGCATACTTGGTAAGTCTATCAACTACCACCATTATGACACTCCTTCCTTCAGACTTCGGTAAACCTGTGATAAAATACATTGAAATATCCTTCCAACATTGACTTGGAATGGATAAAGGTTGTAGAAGACCCGGGGTCTTAATTGTCTCAACTTTATTTTGTTGGCAAACCAAACATTCTGCCACAAACTTTTGAATATAAGATTTAAGGCCATCCCAAAAAAATTCTTTCTTCACCCTATGGTAAGTTCTTAAAAAATCCCAAGTTTCCTCCTAAAGGAGAAGTGTGCAATTCCAAAAGAATATTTTGTTTTATTTTGTAATTCTTGCAAATATATAAGCGATCTTTGTACCATAAGGAATAATTTTTCCAACTAAATGTATTAGATGTACTAGGATCTTGCTGCAACTTTTGAATGAGTGTCCACACTTCTTCGTCCTTCTTCCATTCATCCCTTGCTTTGGTTATCTAATCTGGTTGGATAATAGAAATGGCACAAAGAAATGCTTCCACCTGTTCATCCTTTCTTGAGAGTGCATCTGCAACAACATTTAGCTTCCCTTTTTTGTAGATGATTTCAAAGTCATAACCCAACATCTTTGTGACCCATTTTTTTTGCTCTTCTAAAGATATTCTTTGTTCCAAAAAGTGTTTAAGACTATCATGATCCGTTTTTACCTTGAAGTGTCTTCCCATTAGGTAAGGTCTCCATTTCTTTAGTGCATGTAGTATTGCCAACATTTCATTCTCATAAATAGCCTTTTGTAAATACTTTCCTTTGATTGAACAAATTTCAAAAGCAATGGGCCTTCCTTCTTGCATTAAAACAACACCAATTCCATTTCCTGAGGCATCACATTCCACAATAAAGGTTTTTGTGAAGTTTGGCATATCTAAGACTGGTGCTAGGAACATTGCCTCTTTAAGATATTCAAAGGCCTTAGTTGCTTCAAGAGTCCATGAAAATGCATCTTTCTTCAATAATGTTGTTAGAGGTGCTGCTATTCTCCCATAATTCTTAACAAACTTGTGATAATACCTTGTTAACCCGAGAAATCTGTGCAATTGCTTTATGTTTGTGGGGACTTTCCATTCCTTAATGGATTTAATTTTGTTAGGGTCTACCTTAACACTCTCATGAGATACAATATGACCCAGATATTCCACCTCTTGTACTCGAAAGAAACATTTGGATGTTTCTGCAATTAATTGTTTCTCCTCCAATAGTTTGAGCACCCTGTCAACATGTTGAATATGATCCTTCCAAGACCTGTTGGAGATTAGTATATCATCAAAAAATACTAGCATTCATCAACCCTTGAAATGTAGAAGGTGCATTGGTAAGGCCAAACAGCATGACCAAAAATTCATAATGACCCTCATGAGTTCGAAATGCTGTTTTCAGAATATCTTTAGTCTTCATTCTAATTTGATGATATCCTGAACGAAGATCCAACTTGGTAAAATAAATTGCTCCATGTAATTCATCCAATAATTCATCAATCATAGGAATGGGAAATTTATCTTTAATAGTGAGCTTATTGAGCTTCCTATAATCCGGACACATGCGCCATGATCCATCTTTATTGTGCACCAATACTACTGGGGCAGAGAAAGAACTTTGACTAGGTTGAATTATACCAGCCTCTAACATTTCTGCAATCATACGTTCAATTTCGCTCTTTTGGACATAAAGATATCTGTAAGGCCTGATGTTTGGAGGAACACTTCCTGGAATCAAATGAATAGCATGATCATGATAACGAATAGGTGGGAGTCCTTTGGGAGTATCAAAAACCTTGGAATGATTGTCCAAGAATTTTTGGATATCTGGAGAAATAGATGATTTTGATGTTGGAACTTCTAGTGAGCAATATTATGCAATTACGCCTTGTTTTTCTTTCTTCAGAATATTTTCCATGACATTAGAGCTTATTATCTTTCCTTTCTTCCCTGTGATACCTCGTAATTCGATTTCCTTTCCCTCCGAAAAAAATTTCAACAAAAGTTCTTGAAAATTAAAAGCTACAATCCCTAAAGTTTGTAACCATTGTACTCCTAGTACAACATCAGCACCTCCCATTGGGATGGAAATAATTTGACTATTCAATACATATTCCCCCATGGCTAGATTTATATTATGGCATTTTCCTGAGCAATTTATAGTTCCTCCATTTTCAACCATCACTTGACATTCAGGTGCTGGGTATAGGAAACAATTCAATTCCTTAGCTACCTTACAATGAATAAAATTATGGGTACTACCCGAATCAATCAACACTATTACCTTTTTCTTCTTGATATGTCCTTCTATCTTGAGAGTTTGAGGAGTGGTAATTCCCGCCAATGCATTACAAAAGAAAACAAATATATGTATATATATCTAGATAGGTATATAGGTAGGTAGGTAGATAGATAACATTTTTTTATAGCCCAATGTTTAGTTCAAGTGATTTGGCATGCCATGCCAAAGCCATAATGACCACAAAGATCACAAGGTATAATCCACTTGGGTCCCTTGAGGGTTGGCACATGTCTACCAACAACAGAGCATTGTTCACATTAACCTGGGTCACTTGAGGGTTGGCACATGTCTACCAACAACAGAGCACCATTCACAGAATGTGAAGAAACTATTAGAGGGTTTCCTCGAGGAATTTTAATATGGAAAAAATGATATTATCATCATTTATATCAATACTTAAAGAATATTTTTATCAACAAAATCAAGGGGGGAATAACACTATGTAATGTTCCCAAATTTTAGCCTCAAGCTAAAAGGAACATTATAGTTTGCATATTTTTCATTTTGTTGAATAAAATGGGTAAGGAGACACCTTAACCCCCTTAGATGGAGAAATAAAACTCCTTGTGTGAAAGGAGGAATAATAAAGCAACTGATTTGAGCACCTCATGGTGTGAACAGGATTGGATCATGCTTGATCTAGACATTTTGACCAAGTCCACATGCACTGTCTAGATACAATATATCTCCTTGATGGACTACGTAGTTTTAGAGGAGGATCACTTGCATGAGTTGGAAGGCACATGTGGATGGGACCCATGGCAGAGAAGAGCACTTGCTGTATATGGAGAGGAGGAGAGCCATTTTTATTCAAGCTTGATTATTATTTTCTTTGGTTTGCTGAGAATACGCTCCTCTTGCTATTTAGCAAGGGTGCAGTGCTGCATAGCACAAGGGTGTTCCCGGTTGGGAATCCCTACCTCATCCTCAAGGAAGGAGAGGTTCTAGAGCTGCATTTACTCATTCCAGAATTTGGCCAAAGCTACGTCCTTCAGTCATAGTGTTATTCCTGGAGCAGGATAACTTTGTGCTATAGGGTGCAGCAATAAAGGATCTCTTGAGTTGTTCCTTGGCTTGTTTTTCAGTGGAGGGCTTAGCTATTCATTGGAGATCAGTGAGGAGGACTCCCGGGCAGATTTCCATATCATTGGCATCAAGCCAACCATTCATCTTCCCTCACAGCACAGTATCCAACTAGATCTGCGTTATTTTGCAGGCAGTTGCTAGGAGGGTCATTAGAGCTCATCAGGAGGAGTTGTTTCTGAGTAAAGGGATCAACCTTTTACTTAGATTCACTATCAGAGGAGGGCATCATAATTTCATATCTTCTACAACCTCATTTCATATTTTGATTCAGTTGCAGTGACAAGTTAATTGTCACATTGTAAATTCTCCGGCATTTCTAACAATCTCTCCTAGATTGGCTAGAAATCTTGTATTGGAGCCCATTATTATATTCTTGGGCATTTATTTGTATCCTTCAGCCTCATTATCATTTTGTATGTATTCAGCAGCTGCCACTCTGATAGAGACTATGCAGTCACTGCTCTCTGGCATTTTGTGCAGTTGCAGCAACTCATGTATTTCATAGTTTGATCCATGGAGATTGGTTCCAATAGCTTGAGTGGCTTGTCCCTCATGATTTTCTTGTGTATTAATGCTGAGATAATAATATAATTTTGGCTGCATCATATTCCCTCTATGGACATGTTCATATTTTTAGAGTTTCATGATTGTGTTCATATGTGGCTGTAGCTCACTCTTTGAGGAGTTCTTTGAGATACCCAAGGGTGGGAGATCTGTTTAACCTCCCTTGAGGGATTTATTTGAGTTCAACTTATGGAAGTGTAATGTATGATGTATTAAATAAGGGATCCAAGTCCCCTTTCATCTTATTTTTTCATTATCTTCCCTATACAGCGTCCCTTTGGACCCTAATGCAGAAAATCCTCAAAAAGGAACATTACAGTGGTATCAGAGAATCAATATTGGCTCAGCCCGTGCACAAGATTTAATGCTATCAGAAAGAGGAGCTTCTCTCCAAGGAGAGGAGATTTACAAAGGAAACAAGAAAAGAGGAATGACAGAAGAGGAGGTCTCCCTTCTTCTTTTCCAGACCATGGAGGGTATCATTGCAAACCTTGAGGAGATAGAAAGGGAAAACTGGAGAGATTTTCTGAAAGGGTTTGTGGATGAAGCAAGCCCTATTTTTGACCACGTTGGGTGTGAGCATTCAGCCACACATGCAGATCCACAGCGCAGTACATTGCCCATATCTACTGCAGGGATAATGGAGGAAGATGAGTCACCAAGGGAGGAGACCTTGAGTGATTTTCTTTGGGAGTATGAATCTCAATAATGGAGATTCAAAGTGCACTTGGAATTCCAAGAGTTTTGCAAACTCAAGGGAGCAAGATCCAGAAGCCCCAAAGGGAGAAAGAGAGATATATTATTTCTATCTAGTTTCGATGGATCAGCAAGGTGCAAAGCCACAGCTTGGGTGGAGGAGCTAGATGCATATTTTCAGCTACGCCAAGTTGCAGCCAAGGAGGCCATCACTATAGCAGCACTGCATCTCAAGGGTATGTCCCATGATTGGTGGTTTAAAATTTCTGTTTCATGTTATCATGCAAATATAAAAACCTATGATGAATTTACTAATACTTTGGTGAAGGGGTTTGATAAAGACCAATGTGAATCATCATGTGTAAAATCTGAGAGATCAAACACCTTGCATGAGTTGGAGGAAAACATGAAACAAACTCCACTCCATATTTCTAGAAGGGAAGAAAACTGGGATGATGACTTGCTAGAGACAAGACCCCCATTTTATGAAGGGCACTCTTCCATTTGTGATAACATAGAGATCGTTCTTCCAAAAGAAGACCGAAATCCATGGTCTCTCATTGAAGAGGAGGCATACTCACATATTGGTGAAGAGAATGTGCATAGAAGAACCCACAACGCTGTATCATTGGAGGGAGATCCATCACCACATGGAGATGAGAGGGGAGCCATTGCTTCCATTGGAGAAGTCCTTATTTCTATGCAAGGGATTCCAAGAGATACCACATGTGGGGACCTAGTCACAAATCGTGAGCAACATATAGTAGCATTGGAGGATTGTGAGATGGATGGAGGAGAAGGGGTGAAGGATCGACATTCAAGGGGAATGAGAATTCACCCTCATCTTTTTGAAGAGAGTCTCTTCACATAGAAGAAGGACTGCACTGCACAGTGGAGAGAGGGACCATTCACTCCTCTCATTTATACCGTCCATTTCCTATTTAGATGTCTCACTACAGGGAGGCATCCCACCTGGGAGGCCACTAGATCCGGCATTGATGAGAGGCACCTTGTTTTTGGATTCACCACTCTTGGATTCAGGAGAGGTGAAGGTTGCATAGGATTACTACTCCATAGATTTGGAGAGACAGAGGATACTTCCTTTGAGGGAGGACTCTTTCACACATGGGAGTAGATGGAGGTCACTCATGCTTACACTGACTAGGATTGGGAGATTCCTTTTGGCTGACAGCTTCTCATGGGAGGCCAACTTATAAGGGTCACCATTACTATTTGAGCATGAGCAGCATATTGGGGGAAGAATTTGGCATGGGGGATGTCAAAGTAGTAGGTAGCAACATGAGGAGAGCATCACATTGCAGATTACCATCGCTGTCTATGAGGAGGATAGATCCAGAATGAAGGTTTCAACTCTTGGTAGAGTACTCCAAGGATCTAGGTGCATGCATGATTTTGGATGACCCGGATGGAGATGAAAGATACATGGTGGATGATATGGTCATCTATTATTATGACAGAATCTTCCTGACTAGGGCTTCTAGTCTCAAGGAGAAACTATTACATGCAACACATGAGGACTTCCTAGCTATGCACCTTGATGCATATCTTGTCTTGCTAGAAGAGTTCACTTGGGAGGGCATTCAGCACGATCTATATCAGCATATGGATAGATGCATAGCCCATATTATTTTAGAGAGGTTGGAACAACCATTTCCCTACTCATTGGAGGTGAGGGAGAGCATTCAGATGAGCCATTTCAGCTCAAGGATCGGAGTACATGGTAAAGAATGTATATACTCTCATTTTTATTTACCTTTCTTTACTTTATATAGGTAGCTTGATGAGCTAAGGATGATCACATTTCCTTATGCTCCTTATTATGATGTACTTGTGACCCATTGCAACAATGGGAGTGGCTATTTTCATGTTGGTTTGTGGGGGAAGCCACATACTTCTTGGTGTGCACCATTGGCACCAATTTGTACTTTCATGTTTTCACCTTATGAGATGTGCGTGGCAGAAAAAAAGTGGCTGGGAAAGCACTTGTTGTTTTTAGTTCTGATGCAGGTAGGAGACTCACTGCATTGGTCCCATGAGTGGAGCAGTGGCCCACTCTCTAGTTGTCTTATGACAGCTTGTTCTCATTACATGTTTCTTTCTTGTGTTGCTAATGGTTATACATTTATAGGGAGCACTACTTGGAGAGTGTTGGAGGTATTGGGACAGCCCATTGGGAGCATGATTCTCCCCATTATACATGTTTTCAATTGCAGGAGACACCATGGGAAAACCATGATTGCCACATTGCCACTTTTCTCTTCTTGTGGGAAAAACCACTTGGAGAATTTGAGGGGGCATCTCATGGCTGATTTTATTGATGGGGAAGCTTGGGCGATTCTTGGAGGCCATACCATTTCAGCCCAAGGATAGAGGCAGCCCCATATGTACCACAAATGGAGGGAGAAACACCTTGGGAATCAAAAGCACAACTCACCGTTCAGCCCCAACACATTGCATAAACCAGGGGTTGAGATTTTTATTTGGATGATAGCATGGATGAGAGGATCATCATTGGGGACAAAATTTTCCCATGCATGTCATCACTCCTACCTTGAGGAGGCCATAGCATAGCAATAAGGTTTCCACCTACACCTTCTATCTTTTTGTGATGTGCACTATTCCAGTTTGCATACTTGGGAGGAAGCATTGGAGGACAGATTTGTTGCAGGATATCTTGAGTAGTGGTGGAGATTGTTGATGAGGAGGCCACAAAAGAAAAAGGGGGAGAAATTTTTTTCTCTCTATGCAGTTGCTTGAGGACAAGCAACATGTGGGAGGGGAGGACTGTAATGTTCCCAAATTTTAGCCTCAAGCTAAAAGGAACATTATAGTTTGCATATTTTTCATTTTGTTGAATAAAATGGGTAAGGAGACACATTAACCCATTAGATGGAGAAATAACACTCCTTGTGTGAAAGGAGGAATAATAAAGCAACTGATTTGAGCACCACATGGTGTGAACAGGATTAGATCATGCTTGATCTAGACATTTTGACCAAGTCCACATGCACTATCTAGATACAATGTATCTCCTTGATGGTCTACGCAGTTTTAGAGGAGGATTACTTGCATGAGTTGGAAGGCACATGTGGATGGGACCCATGATGGAGAGGAGCACTTGCTATATATGGAGAGGAGGAGAGCCATTGTTACTCATGCTTGATTATTATTTTCTTTGGTCTGCTGAGACTACGCTCCTCTTGCTGTTTAGCAAGGGTGCAGTGTTGCATAGCATAAGGGTGTTCCCGGTCGGGAATCCCTACCTCATGTCGGGAAAAATACTGAGAGGGGGGGTGAATCAGTATTTAGGACTTTATCAAAACTTTTTACTTTTTCACTCTCTAAAACCAATATGCTACTTTGCTGAACCAAACTAGCGTATACACGCGGATATCCTTCATAAAACTCACGTATACACAGAGATATAATTATGCCATTAATTCTTCACTTATATCATTCCATCATTCATTCATTAGATGTTCAATAAATAGTAAACATGTGCAGTAAGAACAGAATAAACCATCACACATAAGCATCACACATGAACACCAGGATTTTAGGTGGAAACCCAAGTCGGGAGAAAACCACCGCTGCAGTTGCTCAACCTTCCATATTTTATTATAGAGAAAACATCTTACAACATATGTGCCGGCGTTGCACCCTACCAACACGTTGTGCACCCACCGCGCTCGTTTACCAAATTTCTCTCCCCGGGAAGGGAGCTCCTTAACCCCCGACTCTTATTTACTAGCCTCTCTTCTAGAAGGGAGCTACGACCCCCTGATCTCGTTTACCAGCCTCACCTGGAAGGGAGCTACAACCCCCTGACTGAAGGCTACAACCCTCAGCACCTCTTTGGACCACGTTTCATCAATTTTCACACTGGATCCAACAACTTTAATAGAGCACAACTTGTAGGTCACTTTTCATCATATTTTTAGACTGGACCCACTCCATACATTTAAGCACAATCAAACATCATCAACAGATAGCAGTAACATAGCAGAACAGATCAGACATTTCTTACCACAGACTTCAGCAAACCCTAGTTTGCATACGCGCTTTCCTTTTACTGATACCGCGTATATATGCGCTTCCGTGCACATCAACCTGCGTATACATCTGCACATTTCACATAACCAACTTCACAACCCATACACGCTTTCACTTTATCCAACCCGTGTATATACGCGCTTCCACTGTTACAAACTTGCGTATAGATCTTCAGACATTCTAGGGTAGCATACTTCTTCAGATCAGATATACCGTTCAGATTTTACGCTTCACTTCAGATACATGTTTGCCTCATCTCAGATCTAAGCATTCCATAAACAGATCTAGAAGATACAAATACATTTTAGATCTAGATACCCTTCTTCATCATTTTCTTCAATGGTGCATCATGCATTCAGATCTATCATTCAACTGTAACCCTTTCCATTCATATATACTTTAGAGAGAAGTATTCATTCAAGCTCAGACATCTTACACCCACACACTCATAATTTTCACAATGAATTTCTTCTCTTTATATAGGTTTACCCTTTTTCATACCATGAGCCAAAACCACATTACTTCCGATGGTATTCCTGGATGGGGTCATTTGGATGAATCATTACCCAATACAATGGGTCAATACCATGGTGGTTACCCCTAGTTTTGCACTTTATGAGCGCTTTTGCCCATATGCGACTTGGTACGTCATTTCCCGCGTGCATACACGACTTCTCTTAGACAAATCCGCGTATGCCTTGAGACATACTCTTTTCATCATAGATTTAGCACATACTGAATTCCTTTCTTCATTACCTTCTGTACTCACTGTAGATACATCAGATTTACATAATTTAACAGCTCATCAAGACATATTCTATCAAGCGCAACTTCATCAATTAGGTTGCCATCATCTTCATCAAGTGGGTTGCTATTCAAGGACAACACTCTATTAGTTGGGTTGCTATCAAGGACAACACTCAGCATCATATTGCCAAAAAACATCATATCACATCAGATTTACATTATTCACCAAGTCCATCAAGTCAAGAATAACTTCATCAGGTGGATTGCCATCAAGGACAACATATGCCAACAATCTCATGTCTTCATCTACATTAAGTGGGTTGCCATCAAGGACAACACTCTGCATCATATTGCCAACAATCTCCCCTTTCGGACTTGATGGAAACCACGATGGTGTTTGATCACCACAACAGATAGGTACAATAAGAATACAATGACACCATGTCACTCTCCCCATTTTTGACACCATTCTTTCTCTTTATTCAAACACCATGTCAACTCTCCCCCTTTGACATCAAGGGCAAAGGGCGGATCAAAACCAACATACTCTCCCCCTTTTCTTCTCACGTAGAAGAAGCGTTCTGTAGATCTGATGTATACTGAAGTGACCAAGCTCCCCCTGAGTTCATGCTGAATCTTCAAACATATTTTCAATGAAAAACATGACTCTATGAAGTTCCTATCACCAATGACTCATACTTACATCAAAGATCCAACCAAGTGGATTTACATATTTCAATTCAACTACCCAACCAAGTGGGTTTACAAATCTGACTCAGCTACCCAACCAAGTGGGTTTACAAAATTTGACTCAGCTACCCAACCAAGTGGGTTTACAAATTTGTCAAGTCCTTACATGACTGAATATTACAATTTTACATCATGGGTCTCAACATGAACTTTTCATCAAACTACCAATATAACTTTACATGACCAATACTAGAAAGACCTCAAGAAAGAGATCATTTTTCAGAATCAACATAATCCCAACAATGCATTATACTCAGCAAGGCCAATGCTCCCCTTGAACTTGTGCATCCAAGCAACCTTTCCATATGAATAAGGCTCCCCCTTAGTTTATGCATCCTGAACACTTTCAACCAATCATCAAGGCATCTTTATCAAAACATCAGAGATCGAAACAATATTATAAGAACTGGAACACCACTAGAGATACCAGAGATACTAAACAACACTGCAGCTGTGCTGAAGAAAGCTGTCCCCAAACAGAAATTTGTCAGCAATCAGACATACGCGGTTTTATGTGCATGAACTCGCATATATACGCGACTAAGTTTCATGAAATCCGCGTATCCAATACCATCTTCTATATTTTAACCAGATCTGATCCTTTGTGAGGCAGAGACAGTGTTCAGCTTCTTTCTGAGATATTTGAAAACTTTCCTGGAATACAGATAGATAGAACAGTGTAGTTGTGTCTTCAATCGTCATCCAATGGTTGTAGCATAAGCACATTAGTAACCAAGCCTTCAGATTATTTGCAGCATCAATACATTCTTTCCAAGAGAGATTATCATACCAGAACAACATCTTCAAATATGTGTCAAGCAATCATTCATGTGGTCCAATATCATCAAGATCTTCAAGATTTGACATGATGTACCATATGTAGGGAAAAGGTCTCAACAATAGTAACAAGTTCTGCATGATCTATTCTTATCTCTGAATCATAAGACTTCCAATCTCATCCAACAGATAAACTTCAACAAACAGAAAACAGGGCTCATTCAAAGTCTCAAAACCATGTATCAAGCCATCATTATTTGAGCATGAGCATCACAATAACCAAAGAATAAGCAGTCATATTGCCAACAATGCAATCATTAGTATTCAACCTGCTGCTCCTCCTTAACTTATGCAACCTGAACATCTTCAACAGCAGGTCACTAGCAACAAACTCTGCATGATCTGTCCATATTCAACAGATACTCTTCATCAAGTAACACTCCGGGCTCATCCATGATCTTCAACATAAGAACCATGTATCATTTAATTAGCATGAGTATAACCAAAATAATGCCAACAGTACAATCATTAGTAATCAGACTGATGCTCCCCCTGAACCTCTGCTCTTGATCTTCAGCTGTCATCCCAATTCTCTTATCATTAAAGCATACGCGACTGTGTCTGCTGTAACTCGCGTGTATACGCGACTTTTGTTCATCTAACCCGCGTATGGAAAGTGAAGCATAGAAATTTTTCACATTCCTTCATTTCCCCCTAAACTTGTACTTCCTGTACCTGTCTTCTTCATATCAGGTGCTCTGTTAGAAATACATATAACTAGAATAATCAAATCAACCATGAGAGTCATCATACATTTCACCCCCTGTGACGATACATTACTAAATCTCATAATGTATCCCACATCATTCCTGCAGTCAATAAGAGAAGTAAGCTTCAGAAGCGGATGACTGCAGTAGGGTCAGTATTCCCTACGTTTCTGACTGGTCCTCCTTATTTTTCCAAATTTGCTTGAACTTCCTAACTATGTGCTGAAAATTGTCCACTTTCTCAGATCTGTTCAACCTGCACTCCTTTTCTACATGTCCATACTTGCTACAAGAATAACATCTCATGTGTCTAGAGAAATAAGCATAAGAATTATAATGAGTATTTCTAATCTTCCTCCTTTTGCAATCAGCTGCTTTATGTCCATACATGTTACATGAAAAACAATATCCCTTGAAGAAACCAGAGTACCTTTCTATGTAGGATCTGTTAGTTTGTGGCTAAAATATTCTGCTTTTGCAATTTGCTGCAACATGCCCATAATTATGACATTTAAAACATTCAACATTCTTGAATGATATCCTTTGAGATTTCATCATTGTTGGTTGAACTTTTGTTTCTTTCAACACTTCAGGTTTTGTATTGACATCCTCTGAATTTTTAGCACTTCCTTGCGAACTAGATTCTCCTTTGACCATTTCATGAAAACCCAGACCAAGTTTGATAGCAGGAGACCTTTGATTACTCAGAATATTATCCAAAATCTTAGTACTATCTTGAAACCTCAAAATTTTAACCTTTTCTTCTAATTTACCTTTGAGAATGTTTACCTCCACCTCCAAGACTTGGCATTGCTTCTTCATGCTTTCTTCAACCCTTTTTCCTTCTTCTACTTGATCATTCAAATTTAAGATCTCTTCTTTCAACCCATTTTCTTGTTCTTAAAAAGTTTGTAAGATTTCCTCATTCTTCTTGTTCGATGCTTCGAGATCTGCTTTCAGAGAGATGACTTCTGCTTCAAGTTCTTCATTCTTGTTGTTGGATATTTCCGGGTCTTCTTTGAGAGAGATGACTTCAGCTTCAAGTCTTTCATTCTTCTTGTTTGAATCTTCCAGATCTTCTTTGAGGGAGATGATTTCTGCTTCAAGTCTTGCATTCTTCTTGTTTGATTTTTCGAGATCTGCTTTGAGGGAGATGATTTCTGCTTCGAGTTCTTCATTCTTCTTATTTGATTTTTCCAGATCTGCTTCAAGTCCTTTACTTCGATTGGATACATCATCGAACATCCTTTTCAGTCTATAGATCAAATCTTTGGAGGCAGATTCCTTCTCATTAAATATTCTTTGTTGATCTTTGATAACTTCTTCTAGGTCCATAGCATAAATTTCACTATCTTCACCATTGTTTGCACAAAGAAGATTATCACAAGAGCCCCAATAACTTCTTGATTCATCTTCTTCAATTTCTGCTATACAGGTTTTCTGAGACATCTCCTTGCTTCGATTAGCCTTCTTCTTTTGCTTCTTTCCCATTGCGACGGATCTCCTTCAAGCGATCAAGCTTCTGCAGAAGAACCTGCTCTGATACCAATTGTTGGGAAAAATACTGAGAGGGGGGGGTGAATCAGTATTTAGGACTTTATCAAACTTTTTACTTTTTCACTCTCTAAAACCCATACGCTACTTTGTTGAAGCCAACTAGCGTATACACGCGGATATCCTTCATAAAACTTGCGTATACACAGAGATCTAATTATGCCATTAATTCTTCACTTATATCATTCCATCATTCATTCATTAGATGTTCAATAAACAGTAAACATGTGCAGTAAGAACAGAATAAACCATCACACATAAGCATCACACATGAACACCGGGGTTTTCGGTGGAAACCCAGGTCGGGAGAAAACCACCGCTGCAGTTGCTCAGCCTTCAATATTTTATTATAGAGAAAACATCTTACAACAAATGTGCTGGCGCAGACTTGACCAGCACGCAGGCACCCACCTGCGCTCGTTTACCAGCCTCTCCTGGAAGGGAGCTCCAACCCCCTGACTCGTTTACCAGCCTCTCCTGGAAGGGAGCTACGACCCCCTGATCTCGTTTACCAGCCTCACCTGGAAGGGAGCTACAACCCCCTGACTGAAGGCTACAACCCTCAGCACCACCATGGACCACGTTTCATCAATTTTCACACTGGATCCAACAACTTCAATAGAGCACAACTTGCAGGCCACGTTTCATCATATTTTCAGACTAGACCCACTCCATACATTTAAGCACAGTCAAACATCATCAACAGATAGCAGTAACACAGCAGAACAGATCAGTCATTTCTTACCACAGACTTCAGCAAACCCTAGTTTGCATACACTCTTTCCTTTTACTGATACCGCGTATATACGCGCTTACGTGCACATAAACCCGCGTATACATATGCACATTTCACAGAACCAACTTCACAACCCATACGCACTTTCACTTTTTCCAACCCGCGTATATACGCGCTTCCACTGTTACAAACTTGCATATAGATCTTCAGACATTCTAGGGCAGCATACTTCTTCAGATTAGATATACAGTTCAGATTTTACGCTTCACTTCAGATACATGTTCGCCTTATCTCAGATCTAAGCATTCCATAAACAGATCTAGAAGATACAAATACATTTCAGATCTAGATACCCTTCTTCATCATTTTCTTCAATGGTGCATCATGCATTCAGATCTATCATTCAACTGTAACCCTTTCCATTCAGATATACTTCAGAGAGAAGTATTCATTCAAGCTCAGACATCTTACACCCACACACTCATGATTTGCACAATGAATTTCTTCTCTTTATATAGGTTTACCCTTTTTCAATACCATGAGCCAAAACCACATTACTTCCGATGGTATTCCTGGACGGGGTCATTTAGACGAATCATTACCCAATACAATGGGTCAATACCATGGTGGTTACCCCTGGTTTTTCACTTTATGAGCGCTTTTGCCCATACGCGACTTGGTACGTCATTTCCCGCGTGCATACGCGACTTCTCTTAGACAAATCCGCGTATGCCTTGAGACATTCTCTTTTCATCATAGATCTAGCACATACTGAATTCCTTTCTTCATTACCTTATGTACTCACTGTAGATACATCAGATTTACATCATTTAACAGTTCATCAAGACATATTCTATCAAGCGCAACTTCATCAATTAGGTTGCCATCATCTTCATCAAGTGGGTTGCTATTCAAGGACAACACTCTATTGGGTGGGTTGCTATCAAGGACAACACTCAGCATCATATTGCCAACAAACATCATATCACATTAGATTTACATTATTCACCAAGTCCATCAAGTCAAGAATAACTTCATCAGGTGGATTTCCATTAAGGACAACACATGCCAACAATCTCATGTCTTCATCTTCATTAAGTGGGTTGCCATCAAGGACAACACTCTGCATCATATTGCGAACACCTCATCCTCAAGGAAGGAGAGGTTTTAGAGCTAAATTTCCTCATTCCGGCATTTGGCCAAAGTTACCTCCTTCAGTCATAGCATTATTCCTGGACCAGGATAACTTTGTTCTACAGGGTGCAGCAATAGAGGATCTCTTGAGTTGTTCCTTGGCTTGTTTTTCAGTGGAGGGCTTAGCTATTGATTGGAGGATCAGCGAGGAGGAATCCCAGGTATATTTCCATATCATTGGCATCAGGCCAACCATTCATCTTCCCTCACAGCACAGTCTCCAGCTAGATCTGTGTTATTTTGCAGGCAGTTGCTAGGAGGGTCATTAGAGCTCATCAGGAGGAGTTGTTTCTGAGTAAAGGGATCAACCTTTTGCTTAGATTAACTATGGGAGGAGGGCATCATAATTTCAGTTCTTCTACAGCCTCATTTCATATTTTGATTCAGTTGCAGTGACAAGTTAATTGCCACATTATACATTCTCCGACATTTCTAGCAATCTCTCCTAGATTGGCTAGAAATCTTGTATTGGAACCCATTCTTCTATTCTTGTGAATTTATTTGTATCCTTAAGCCTCATTATCATTTTTTATGTATTTAGCAGCAGCTACTCTCATAGAGACTGCACAATCACTTCTCTTCGGCATTTTGTGCCGTTGCAGCAACTCATGTATTTCATAGTTTGATCATTGGAGATTGGTTCCAATAGTTTGAGTGGCTTGTCCCTCATGATTTTCTTATGTATTAATGCTGAGATAATAATATAATGTTGGCTGCATCATATTTCCTCTATTGACATGTTCAGATTTGCAGAGTTTCATGATTGTGTGCATATGTGACTATAGCTCACTCTTTGAGTAGTTCTTTCAGATACCCAAGGGTGGGAGATCTGTTTAACCTCCCTTGAGGGATTTATTTGAGTTAAAATTATGGAAGTGTAATGTATGATGTATTAACTAAGGTATCCAAGTCGCCTTTCATCTTATTTTTGCATTATCTTCCTTATACAACATCCCTTTGGACCCTAATGCAGAAAATCCTGAAAAAGGAAAATTACACACTCTACCATTCTCTTAATTATGCTTATATTGGAGAACCTACAGGTAATGTTGCACATGCTTAGAACCTATTATTTAATTTGGGAGTGTCAAAGTAAGTCTTATATTTATTGTTGCTTTTATTGTCTTTTGATAATACAACTAGTACATCTCCAATGCTCTGACTAGTTATCACTAGCATAGTCCCAAGTGGCTTTTTATGGGGAGAGAATGAAATGTACAATTCCCTCCATCTATGGTTTAATGTCACAATATGGAGCATTTATAATCTTGTATTCGTCTATAGTACAACTACAATCTATCTGAGAGTTCTTGTATATTTTGAAGGCATTCCAGAGTCTTGTTCTCGTCATCATGATCCTGACTTGCAACCAATATAATGCCATGTTACGACATGCTTTCATTATGCATTTAAAAAACATGACTATAATTTTTTCATAAGACTCATTCCTTTGAAAATATTTGGAAAGGGATTTTCCAAAGAAACACACAATAAATTCAATTCATGCACTAATGAGCATAAAATGTTTTTATTTTATATAATTTTATAACTGGGAAATCAAATTAAAAATAGAAGATTAATTCAGGCATTAATCACATCATAACATTTTAAATATACCAACAACCTCATTACCTCATTCCATTGGGTAATGTGTCCCTTGGCTAGTGGGAAGAGAGCCAAGGCATATTTCCAATCATTCCAAGACATTCCATCCATGCACTAATGAGCAAAGCCATTGTGGCAATGGAAACCATTCTAGTAATGTCAATATTCAATACAAAGAACCTGTAAGGATACATGTGAACTATTGCGTAGGTAAATATATATGTATCACTATATGCAAAAATTCTTCGAATCAAAGTTTAAAGTAATTAATAAATGACAATTTCATTGAACATCAAGTTAACTGGCCAAACCTTATCAAATTTGTGTGGCTAATAATTAAACACATCGATTTTCAAACTCGATCCTTGAAATATAACAAACACAGTGACTTAAGCTACAAAGGACCCCATGTACCATGAGTAAGGAGCAACCTACATCCTATCCAACATGTGCACACTACTCTCAACAATCTCAAGGTTTGGGAGGCTAACCTCGTCTCTAGGCTAGAAAAGCTATAAAAAAGAGGCGAGGGAAACCACTGGCTTCCTAACAAGCAACCATTTGGGTCCAATGGCTAGGAGTCAATAATTATTAACCCAAAGCTTGATGTTACTATCTAGGGCCAACTGATAGAAACCATGATAATCCACCATACAATGTTGTCCTCTACTCATCACTGCCAAATGTTTCCTGCCATGTGTTTATATCTAGGCCACTGCATTTGTGGTGCATTATCTTTTGTATTAAATACACACACACATGAGGGGTTAGCTCAACCAATTGCTTCCAATGTTATTGGGTATTTGGCTATGCAAGCAAGTGGGCCTAATTCGACTCCCCCTAGGCAAGTTGCATTATTCTATCAACATGTTTATTATGGATGTCATCCATAAGCGCTGAGAAGAATATTGTGTGGTTCCTCGTGAAGTTTTCATTGAAAAAAAGGAAAAAATAATATATATAGATATATATATGAAAGGAATCAACACAGAAATTTCATTTTATAGCCACTCCATGATGATACACAACACTAAATGAAAACCTTCCCACACACTTCGTTGTCTCACATATATAGGGACATGAACAAGGTGGTTGATAGCCTTTCAAAGAGGCATTGGGGCTAGCGCAGGGTGTTTGGACCATTTCAGTTTCTCAGCGTGGGCATACAAATGATTTCATTCATGAACTTTATCTATAAAATTCTCTATAGACAGATACTCTGACTTATACAATGATATATTTTCTTTTTAAAGCCATGAAAAGTTTGTTTTCTGTTGTTGATATAGCTCACAGGATCTGAGATAGTCAACAGCTTTCAGAGCCTTCTTTTGAAAGGTCTAATACATGTCCTTTTAATTCAAGAAACAACTTTTTTCTTTTTTAATTAGCTCACTAATATGTAAGCCATGTATGCAAAGATTTCATGAGCCAAATGTGAGACCTCTCACCCAAAGTTAGGGAGGTTACAGATTCAACTCTCTTCATCCCATGCCAGTTAAGCACCCTAATTAGGGCCACTACTTTACCAAATTTACCATCCATGGATCGTGGAAAAGTACTTGAAGGGTTTTCCATGAGGTGCTCTCCTAAGAAAAAAAATAATCATGAGGTTTCTTTAGAAAAGAAAACAAATATGTGTATATATATCTAGATAGGTAGAAATCTAGGTAGATAGATAGATAACATTGTTTTATAGCCGCAATGGTTAGTTCAAGTGATTTGGCATGCCATGCCAAAACCATAATGAACACAAAGATCACAAGGTATAATCCACTTGGGTCCCTTGAGGGTTGGCACATGTCTACCAACAGAAGAGCACCGTTCACATTTAATTGGGTCACTTGAGGGTTGGCACATGTTACCAATAGCATAGCACCATTCACAAAATGTGAAGAAACTGTTGGATGGTTTCCCCGACGAAGTTGTATATGGGAAAAATGATATTATCATCATTTATATCAATACTTAAAGAAGAGTTTTATCAAAAAAATCAAAGGGGGCAATAACACTCTATCGTTCTCTTGATTAGGCTTATATTGGAAAACCTAGAGGCAATGTTTCACATGATTGGAACCTATTATTACATTTATCTTGATGACATCTTTGGGTGCTACAACACTTTAAGACACATAAATTTTGTTGGCCCTATGTGGTTGATTTTGATTGGAAAAACTCTTTGCCTCACAGTTGTTAGCCTCACATTTGTTACTTTTGGTGGTTGTATTGCAACATTTTATAGTGTAAAATGAAAGTATATATTTTTTATTTTAAATATGAATCATTTTATGAAAGAGAGAGAGTGTGTCTCAAATCAGGCTCTGTAATGAACTGGGTTCATATTAGTCCCACAATAACATATTTTAACTTCGATGTTTGCAAACTGTGATTAGTATAATCACAACACATGGCTTTTTGGGTAAAGCATTTTTGTTTTGTATTTGAAATATAGAAATTCTCATAATCATTCTTTATTGATGCGGGTTTTCTTTTGACATCAAAATGCAATATTTTGGCTCTGATAGTCCTAGCGGCCAACAACGCATTGTCTCACTAGTGAGGTTGATGAGGTATTAAATAGTAGGTAAAATCAAGTTTTTATAGACCATATTAAGGAAAAATCTTGGCTTTTGTGGACCATAATAGCGCTTGAACTAAGGCTTGTATCCAAATAAAAATCAAGACAATGGAAAACAAGATACATCCATTAAACTTAAGGAATTCATAAGGTAACTGAAGATTTGCAATTATTGAAATAATACTTACTTGAAAATTTATTTGTAAAGGACCACTTTATACTAAAGGGGAAAATGCTAAAGATGTATCAAGGAAATAGTTGCAGACTTGACAATCAAAACTCGATAAGGTGTAGAAATAAGCATGTAATCAATAACTAAAATTGTCCAAATTTTCCAATTTCTGGTGCAGTGAATTAAATTCCTATCAGCCCCAAGTTGATGGCAAGCAAAAACTGGGCCAGTTACTGTTAGAATCTCAAATCACAGGTGTAATATTTTTACCTTGTTTTCTCAGTAGTTTATTCTCCTTCCTCATAGCACATCTATAACAACATATCCATGCCTCGATATATGTTTGCAACATTGATAACAAATGAAGCTAGGCATAGTAATAATTTTCTTTGGAGTGTTTTTGTTATGTAGATAAGTTTGTAGGGGGCGGAAGAATACATGCATGCACCATCATAACACATATTTCATTAAATTTGGAAGTATTCAGTCAATCTAGAATTTAGAAATTTTAACTAGATTAAGTTTTTTCAAAATGTGAAATTATAAAATCACTTAGTTTACTAATTTTAATGTAGATATTCACCATTTTTTGTGAAAATTTTGTCATGGTAAAGTATATAAAACAAATTTATATAAACTTTCAAAAACAAATATTTCACATCTTAACCTTGGTTTCCTTACATTATCTCTTTCAAGATTTTTTTTGGTTTGTACTAAAAGCTAAGTTTGTTAAAGTTATCTTATGAAAATAATGTTGTGTATGTTACTATTATTAACTTTATGAAAATAATTTTGTGTATGTTACTATGTTTAACTTTATGAAAAGAATGTTTTGTATGCTACTATTATTAACCCATTTAATTATAATTTGATATAGTAAATATCATGTATGTGTTAAATTACGGTTATTACTAAGACAAGGTTGGCACAATTTAAAATTCTATCACCTTTGCAACACTAGTAATATGGTTGAAGATAAAAAAACCTCCTAGATCATCCACTTTATACTCAAATTTGGATTTAAATTTCAAAATATTTGTGGCACTACCAACCTTCTTGATCTTTTTACTAAACAAAATTATGATGATCTTGAAACACTTATTTTAATGTTTTTTTAGCATAACAATACAATTCTTAAGAATTTAGAGTAATATAGTTATGGCTTGTTATATACCATAGTATTTGGTCTTAGTGGATGATAATCATCATTATTACCATCACCATTACATACTATTGTAGGAAGTTTGAACCATTTTAAAGTTGACATGAGAAAATTATTTTTTACGATTAGTTTAAATGTTGAATGAGAGTAGTAGTATAATTTATTTATTATTTATTTGTTATTTGTTCTTTTGTGTTAAAAAATAACTTAATTGAGACTGACTTGATGAATAATAAATTAATATGCAAGATATATATTAAGTATAAATTTATTTAATGACAAATTATCATAGTAATGTGTCCAATATATACCAGCATAGATCCACCTTAAATACAGAATTAACATGAGCCTAGAGGGATTAAATGTTGATTTAAATGTTGAATGAGAGTAGTAGTATAATTTATTTATTATTTATTATTTCTACTTTTGTGTTAAAAACTAAGTTAAAAACTATTGTTTTTATAGACCAAGTTTAGAAGATGTTTTTAAGTGCATTATTGAATTTGATTATGCATATTTGATATGGTGAGAAGTCATGTTGGTCAAACAAAGCTTTGAAAACTTCAATATTTTATGGCACTGTCATGTCATTTGTATCACCATGTGATTACATTTAAATACTAAATAATATAAAAATCCAAAAATAATATGAAGATAATAGTTGATATACAACAAATATTGAAAAGTGTGTCTGAATGTATATTAATAGATCCTTCAAAAAAAATTATAGTCGAACTTACACATCCCCTCATACTAGGTTGTAGAATGAGCCTCACCTCTTGACTCAATTACTAATCATTTTAATTATAAAAATCAATCATGAATTAGAATAGTAACAAAGTAATACAATTTAATTATTTTCAAATCCAAGAGGAAAGAGAGAAAATTGACTAAACTATTTATTACAAATGTTTAGTTTTTATTCCTAGAGTGTTTAAGGATATTATATTGAAAAGAACATATTGACATTCATCTAAAACTTAGATTGCTTACATTATTTCTATTATCATTAATATTTATATTTATGTATTAAATTTGACTCGTGAATAATAGATTTTGTAAAAATATTCTTACCTATAAAGTTATTTAACAGTACATGAATATTGTGTTCTTACTATTATTAACCATTTTAAATTGACATTGACTACTTTTCCTATGTTGAGTACAAATTTATTATACTAGTATAATGTTGGCACCACTTCAAAGTCTATAAGAGGAAATATTTTATAAGTCTAGTTGTGTTGTTCAATGATCAAAATCATTTTTTTTATAAATTAGACTACAAAAAAACAACAAATTTGATTTAGATCAATTATAATAAGGAATATTAAGGAAAACTCACTTCAAACATTATTACAAATGTCTAACATTTTTTCATTAAGTGTTTAAATGGTTTATATTAAATAGAATACTAATTAGCTACTCCATTATTGTTTTAATAGACCAAATTTAGAAGATGTTGTTTTTAAGTGCATTATTGAATTTGATTATGCATATTTGATATGGTGACGAGTCATGTTGGTCATAAAAAGCTTTGAAAACTTAATATTTTATGGCACAGTCATGTCATTTGTATCACGACATGATTACATTGAAATACTAAATAATATAAAACTCCTCCAAGAATATGAAGAGAATATTTGATATACAACAAATATTGAAAAGTGTGTATGAATGCATATTAAAAGATCCTTTAAAAAAAATCACATTCATGAATCATATAAACCTAATATTAAGATATTCGCCCAAGTAGGTCAAGAACAACTTCTAGATCATATTTATCTATCTTGGTCTTCTTTCAATGTTATTTCTTTGGCAGCCGCCCAAACTATGGTATTAATTGGAATAGAGCCAAGTTCTGTGTCATTAGGATTTGGTATCCAATATTGCTCTAAAAATTTTCCATTGTATTTCCTTGAAATTGGCTTCCACCAATCAACCTTTACATGAAGATTCTCACTTTCATTATCCATAAATATATCTAAGATGGATTTTGCCATCCAAATCATCTCTCCTGCATCCTCATTTCCTGATCTAACTAGCAACATCTTTCCTTTCTGAACATTAAATATGTTGGCTTTGGCTTGTTGCATTTGGGTCCAACATATACGCATTCATCTATTACATTATCAAAATCTTCATCCATAATAATTGAGATTACATGGAGTGCATTACGATCAACATAAACAACGTGCCTTGTCTTGGGCCAGAAATCCTCAAAAGATGAATCACTTCCATCTATTATTCTATGATCATATAGATTCCATCTAATGTATCAAGAACTCTTTCCCATTACACTACTTTATTTTTCCATTCCTATGTAACAATTGGTGAATCTTCATTCCCGATAGTGTTTTTCCACTTTTATGTATGATGTTATCCATTCCTTTAGTTCTTTGAAATAGGCATCATTCTTTTTGGAATCTAAGAAAGATGGTTCCCTATGGGAATTATAGGTCAACCTTCATCATCTATATTCCATAACTCAACTAGTTCTGACCACTCAATATCTCTAATGGATTCTGTGTACCTTAGTACTAGAATATCATTGAGTACAAGAAATTGGAAGTATTGAACATTAAGATGTCCAACTAGTGCATTTTTTCCCTCTTTGATGTATCCATTAAAGAAAATTTTGAAGTCATAGACCTTGTCAATAAGTGTATGTGGAAACACTCGGTTTTCTTCAATTTTTCGATATGTATCCATCATTTTAGGTAAAGAATATATATCTTTACTTTTTAGGTTGGAAGACATTCTTCCATTGGTTCCATCTATGTCTTCATGGGTGTGCCCCATATGCAAGAATCCAAACTCAATAGTGATGAAGACACCAAGTGCAGTTAAAAGGGATAAAAACATGAAAATATAGTGATTCTTATTATCACTTGCTGCATTGTCCAACTATAACAACAAATGTGGAGGAAGAGCTTTAAAATCAACATTTTGGCTCTTTGATCTTCCATGAGATATAAAAGCATCCTTGTAAACTTTACATTTTGGGTAAATAGAGGTGTCAAGTAATGCATTTTTAAGTGGATTTCTTGAACTTCCACTCTCATAAAGTAGATCACCATACATATCAATTTGTGGGTCTTCAAGGTCCCTTAAGCACTTTTCAAGGGATGTAATAGTAAATTGCGATCCCATGTGTACAAATGGTAGGGAGAAATGACCAAAACCTCTTGTATTGTGCCCATGTGTTAGCATACCTATCAATGACACACCTAAATTTGTTCCTACAATAGATTTTGATTTGACACGTAGCCTTGGGATTGAAGTCTTTGTTTTATCCATTTTATCATGGATAATGCTCAAATTCTCCTTTGGAAACCGCTCTGACATAATTCTATGGGCATAGTAGCAATATCTTCCACACATAACAATCTTGTTATGTTTGTTTAGCCTACCTCATGCCTTTTCTTCCATCTCTTTTGTAGTCGTTGACTTCATCTGTGCTTTCAACACAATACATTCACTGCATTTATTGAATTTGGTGTTCTTTGAAAATTCCACATCTTGAAACTTAGTATTCTAGATATTACTCATTGTTGACTGTGATATTGATGGGTAATTGAGCTTTTGAAGAGCCTCATTGATCTCTTTTAATAGAGAATTTTTTGTGTAAGTCGAAGGAAGAAATCTTAAAGGAGAAGATGTTTCATCTTCTTCAACTTGATGTGTTTGGTTTGGTGAAAAATCTGAATTATCCATTACAATTTTGTGCAATATTTCTATGGATGCCATGGTGTGTCCTCGTGTTTTGCATGTGTTGGTGTTACCATCAATAGCTTTGATCTGTCCATTTTGGAAATATTGTTGGTAGTTATAGAATGTGCTTTGAGGAATCTTATGTATTTTATACCATGCTTTCTTACAAATAATATTCCCATTAAATCTCATGTCCTTTACACTTCTAGAAATAGGTGGTAGGCCATGGCTCCTTGACATGACTGTGTTTGACATGAGTGAATTCAAGACAAATTCCATAATACCATTTATTTATTTATTTATCTCATACCCCTTCTAGCACCTGCAATGGCCTTCCTATCCACATGTTGAAGACAATCTTTTGTACAACATACATCTGCTGCCAAAAGTCAAATTTCTTTCTCTTCATCTATATTTGTTTGACATTTTACAATTTTTGTTGTAGCCATAACTCGTTCATTCCTTTTATGTGGCCTTGTTACATGCATATGAATTGAGTTTATATATTTTTCATTACAAAGATACCCATCCCATTTGTTTAACGAATTTGTGTCTTTTATAACATCCCATAACACCATTTCCTTGGTTGGCTCCTTGAACTTTTCCTTAACCCTTAATATCACACCTTTTTCATCCACCAACTTATTTATTAGCCATCTAACCAAAAAATGTATATACTTCTCCCCAATTCTGCATACTTCACAATTTCCATCTATCTCTTCCAAAAAAGCACCAAAGTCCATTTCTCCTAGTGTTTCACCTTCAACAATGTCACCCTCGTGGACATTAACTAGCATTCCTTTGGCAATGCACATGCTTGTTCCCATGCATTCATGTGTAAGAGAAACCTTTTTACATATGAATTTAACCCTATCTTGGGGAATATTTATGGCATGATCATGAAAATGAGGTTCCAAATATGATTATGGCCAAATCTCATAAGATTCCAATGCACCCCCTAGTGTATGCTCAAATCCTATTGGATGTGGTAGAGCAACATCATGCTTTAAAACCTTCTCAATTTTAACCACTATGCCCAAGCTCTCTATTGAATATGGAGCCCTCACCAACCTTCACTCCATGTTGCAGAAGATCTACCTTTTCTCCAATAGAAAATGCAGAAGAAACATTTTCACCTATAAACGAATGTAAATAAGGTTAGTATTTACTCAAAAAAAAATATTATACTATCAATAGTATTTGAGAACATGCTTCAATATTTTGATTTACCTATGTTGTGCCTCAAATCCCTGATCTTGCATGGATGTATGACCCCTTCATCAACATCCTAAATCAAATGTGTTTGAGTGACATCAATTATCAAAATTGCAACATAACATGCATTAACCCTTTCTCCAACATAATAAGTTCCAGACTCTGTAGATTAGACCCTTCCTAGCCCAATTATTTGATCATTAATAAGGATATCAACATAGTCCCCTTTTGCTGTATTTTCCATTGTAGCTTGCACCAATTCTGTAACAATAATTAAACCATAAATTGTAATTAAAAGGCTAAACCATGTAAAGTGTGATTTATATTTTCGCAAAAACACACAACTTTCAAAAAGTAATATAGATGCAATAATTTAAAAAGTATGGTATTCATATTGTATGTAATGAAACATTGTTCCCCACCATCTAGTGCCTACTACCAAAAAGTACTTTACATGCAAAGTACACAAAAAAACATATATGAAGACCATGCAATGAGCGATGTAAATAGTGTCATAGAATGACAAATATAAGCTCATATCAAACCACCAAGTTCCTATTTAAATTCAGAAATGACACTTGTAGTCTTAATGCATGTGCATGAATAATGATCATAAGAAATTTGTAGAATTTGAAGAACCAAAACATGGTCCATTGTAAAATCTAAGAAATTCCAAGATTGATGCTACATAAGATGTCTAAAAGCCCCATGAAAAGGAGAAATTATTTTTCACTTAGTGAGGATTTTTGATGTTTGAACTTGATAATCAATAGCCAAACTAGAGGTTTTCTTCCAAATAAAAGTTTTGAATGACAAATATAAGCTCATATCAAACCACTAAGTTCCTATTTAACTTCAGAAATGACACTTGCAGTCTTAAAGCCTGTGTATGAATAATGATCATAAGAAATTTGTAGAAGTTGACGAACCAAAACATGGTCCATTGTAAAATCTAAAAAATTCCGAGATTGATGCTACATAATATGTCTAAAAGCCCCGTGAAAAGGAGAAATTATATTCACTTAGAGAGGATGTTTGATGTTTGAACTTGATAATCAAAAGGCAAACTAGAGGTTTTCTTCCAAATAAAAGTTTTGGTACTGTAAATACTAGATAATTCTCATTTTTATTCTAAAAGAAAATAAATTGAATTTTACAAATCTTTAGTTCCAATGTTAGCACTCCCTACCTATACACATTAAGGACATACTATTGAGGATGGATACAATGGGATGTTAACTTTAGGTCCTCAAAAAGTGTAGATTTGAGTTTTCCTAGATTTTTATGTTGATGAGGAAGAGTCTTATCTTATGCATCCAAACATTAGTGAATTTTTTTTTGGAAGTTCATAACTATACAAAAAAATAGAGAGAGAAACAATACATGTTAAAAAATATGCTTGATACTTTAAAGTTGCATACATTTTCATTGGAAGCAAAATTTAGTATACCTCAGTAATACATTTATTCATAAACTTCAAAATTATACAAAGATCACATTATTCTCCATGGATCAAATAATTATTATTGAATTATTGTGTTTGTGCCAAAAGGAAAGTTATACCATTATCTTTCCTTCCAACTCAAGCACAAATGTAGTGCCAACAACAACATATATCTATATACAATTCTTTTGCACTATCATTGATCTCCATAAATTGTTCCAAATTCAATAAAAGGGCACATCAAAAGCTACAAATCTAACCATTGTGATTATTGAGACAATGTTACCCCTAGAGCATTGGTTGCATAAGTGTAATGGTGTTTAGAATAAAGATAGTAATCACTAGGTATCCTTCTTGCATAACTACAAAAGCATTGTCAAGAATAATTTCAGAGCACTAACCTTGGTGAGGGTGAAATATTGATAGTTTTCCTTTTGGAACAAGAACAAAGAAATCTAGTGCATTTTATAACTCCCAACACAAATACAAGCACATTTCCAACAATAATGTTGCATTGCGAAAAAAATTCAACGAATGCAATATTTAATTCTATCACAAACACAAACACATTTTCAACGATAACATTGCAAGATGAAGGAAATTTAACACATTATAACCTTCCTTCTAGCATAACAACATACATATTTCTAATAACAACATTACATTATGAAGGAAATATAATGTGTGCTAGCTTTCCTTCTATCACAAGTAGAATCCCATTTCGAACAACAACATTGCACCTTAAATGAAAGCTAACAATCAATATCATTCCTTCTACTATAAACATAATAATATTGCTAGAAGCAACGTTACATGGTCAAATAAATCTAGCACATGCTAGATTTCCTTCTAGCACAAACACAAGCACATTACCATCAACAATTTTGTAAGGCATTTGAAATCCACCACATGCTAAATCTGCTTCTAGCGTAAATAGAAGCATGTTACTCACAAAAACATTGCAAAGTAAAATAAATCTTACACATTCTAGAGTTTCTTCTAGCACAAACAAAATCACATTGCCAAAAACAACATTGTAGGGTGGAAGATATATAACCTATGCTTCATTTACTTCTAGCACATTGCCAACAATAACATTGTAGTGAAAGCGAAATCCAATGCAAGATAGGATTCCTTCTAACACAAGCACAAGTACATTTCCAACAATATTGCATTACAAAAGAAATACAATTAAGGTTATATTTCATTCTAGCACAAATACAAGAAGGTTGCCAACAACAATATTGCATTGCGAAACAAATCTATTGCATAATAGATTTTATTCTAGTACAAACATAAG
Source organism: Pinus albicaulis (assembly GCA_034641835.2). Lineage (NCBI taxonomy): Eukaryota > Viridiplantae > Streptophyta > Pinopsida > Pinales > Pinaceae > Pinus > Pinus albicaulis. Next base: position 49,848 of record JAXQQM020080305.1, read on the forward strand.
CACGTTTCTAACACGAATATTTCATTGCAAAAAAAATTAAGTGCATGCTAGAATTCCTCCCACCATACACAAACATATTGGCAACATCAATATTGTAGGGTAAATGAAATCTATATCATGCTATATTTTCTTCTATCACAAACATAAGCATATTTCCAATCACAATATTGCAAGGTGAATTAGCTCTAACATGCTATTTTTACTTTTATCTCAAACACAAACATGTCACCAATAACAACATTGCAAGGTGAATGAAATCTAACACATGCTAAACTTCCTTCTCTCCCAAACAAAAGCACATAACAATATTGTAGGGTGAAATAAACATATCGCATATTAGATTTTCTTCTAGAAAAAAACAAGCATATTGTCAAAAATACCTTATGCAAGACAAAAGGAATCTGGTGTGGTAGATTTCCTTCTAGCACAAACACAAACACATAATATTGTAGGGCTTAAGAATCTAGCGCATGCCAAATTTTGTTATAGCATGAACAAAAACATATTACCAACAACATTCTAGGGCAAAAGGAATCTAGCACATGCTAGATTTCCTTTTAGCACAATCACAAGCACATTGCCAATAACATCATTGTGGTGAAGGAAATATGGCGCATGCTAGATTTCCTTCCAGCATAAACAATTGAATTGCCAACAACAACATTGCAATGCGAAAGAAATCTAGTGCACACTAGATTTCCTTCTAACCCATATACAAACACATTGTCAATAAACTCATAGAAGGGTGAAAGAAACCTAATGTATGCTAGGTTTCTTTATAGCACAAACACAAACACATTAAAACATTTCTAGATTAAATAAATCTAGCACATGGTAGGTTTACTTCAGGCACAAAGAAAAGCATATTGTCAACAACCACATTGCAGTGAAAAATAAATCTAGCACATGCTAGATTTCTTTCGAGCCAAAATTGAAGCATGTTGGAAATAAAAGCATTGCAAGGTGAAGAAAATCTAACACATGTTAGATTTATGCTTAGCACAAACACAAACACACGACAACGTTGTAGGGTGAAAGAAATATAGCATGTTAGATTTTCTTCCAACGTAAACAAAGGCATATTTCCAACAACAACATTGCATGGAAAAAGATGTCTAGAAAAACTTCTATCACAAACACAAGCACATTTCTAATAACAACAGTGCAAGGGAAAATAAATTTAATGCATGTTAGCTTTACATGTAGCACAAATAAAAGCATACTACCAACAACAACATTTCATGCCAAAAGAAACCTAACGCATGTTATATTTCCTTCTAACACAAACACAAGCACATTGCCAAGGTGAAGGAAATCTAACACGTGCTAGATTTCCTTCTTATAATAAACAACCAAATTGACAACAACAATATTGTAGAGCAAAATAAATCCAGCACAACTTCTAGCCCAAACACAAGCACATTTCCAATAACATTTCCAGGGTGAAGGAAATCTACCACGTGCTAGATTTCCTTCTATCGTAAACAACCAAATAGACAACAACAATATTGCAAAGCAAAAGAAATCTAGCATAGTTTCTAGCCCAGACACAAGCATTTTTCCAATAACAACATTGCAAGGTGAAATAAATTTAATGAGTGTTAGCTTTACATGTAGCACAAATACAAGCATACTACTGTTTGGTCAATTTAGTGTGTCCTAAATTGCTACATTAATTTATCAATCCGGGATTCGTAAGCTGATGAAGTGCGACGCACTATATGTGCAAGATAACCTATTTCTTAACTTTTTGTCATTTTTGGTTTTCTAAGGTGAGATGGAAATTCTAAAATAAAAACAAGTATGGTTATGTTTGTTCAAGGAAATGATATCCTCTATAATGATTTACCAACTTGAAACTTAAAAAGGAATTTGAAACATACAATGAAAAAACTTGAAAGGAAATGAAAATGTGCTGCTGAAATGAAAAGGTGCTGCTAGTTTAACAAATCAAAACAGTGAACTATTGAGCATGAAAACCAAAATATTATTGCTGCTGTCTAAACACAAAAGAAACTATGCTTAAAGAAATCCAAAATTGCAACAAAGTAAATCTAAATCAAATTACATCAACTTGTCTTCTGATCCCTCATCATTAGTCCAGCTATGATTTTCGAAAGTAACCATAAACAACTTGAGTAACTGATATCTAATTTGCAGAAAGTAAACTAATATCAAACCATACATTCATAATTCAATCCCTCACCATCAGTCCAGCTGTGGCTTTCGGAGGTAACTGAGGATGTCATGCACAATTTAATATATCTAAATTTGCAGAAAGGAAACTAATACCAAACTACACATTTCATAATACAATCCCTCACCATCAGTCCAGCTGTGGCTTTCGGAGGCAACTGAAGATGTTATGAGTAGTTTAATATATCTAAATTTAACTACTAAAGCAAATGAGCAAAACTGAATTAAACAAAGCAGTACTGAAATTAAACAGAAACTAAGAAAAACAAATTAGCAGCAGAACAATGTTAATTCCATGTCATTAGTCAAAAAGTTATGCAAATGCCCGGGCTGCCTATTTATAACCTGAAACAAGAACACTGATCAATTATCAATAACATAAAACATGAAAGACAGAAGTAAAATGGAAAGCATGAAAGATTATAAACAGAAATGAAGCATATATACCATGAAAGATGCAATGTATAAACATGTGAATGGATTATGGCACAATGAGCTTTAAAGAAATAAAAAAAGAACTATACAATAATGCACAGAACCTTGGCAAGTGCAGGGGCCCTCTACACCAGCCTTGGCAACAATCTTCAAGTACGAATTACGTTTGGAAACAGTCTTCTTATATTAATATGCAGTCATAACAGAAAGGTGATATTACGACACAGTGGCAATTACATTACAGAGCTATCTCCAGACTAATTGAGACTAATCTAATATGCGTATACAAACGTGTTATTTATAACAAAAGAAATATAACTGACTCCTAAAGTTTATGCTGATGGAGAACACGTAGACCATTACGTCCACAGATCTAGGATCATGGCCGTATTGAAGAGTAAATCTATGAGGAGTGGATGTTTGAATTTGGCTATGGAGCCGTGTACAGATGTTGATTTGTCTCCCGCAATTCAGAAACGGCCATATGAACCTTCACGTGACACGAAACAGAGTCCTGTCACCGTGGGACTCTACAGTTGACTTCCATTTGGACACCTTTGACCGCAGCCTCTTTAGATGGATTTGCTCGAGCCAATAGGATACGATCCATGTCCACATCATTTCAGACTTGCCCATGTGGCTCGTTTTTCCTGTAGACACCTGTAACATAGAGTTTCACAAAATGGCTGCGGAAAGTTGCAGCAGCTGCGGAAAGTGGCTAGATTCCGCAGCTAAATGAGAAAAATCTAAATCAAACAACAAACACAAAAATATAGTTAAAAACCATGTTAGATGCTCTTTTGCAATTAATATACAATGATATTGACAACTTGGGAGGTTCAGGTGGATGAAAAAGGTATAGAAAAGTGTATGGAAAAGATGCAGATTTGAGACTCAACAACTACCAACAACAACATTGCATGCCAAAAGAAATCTAGTGCGTTCTATATTTCATTTTAACACAAGCACAAGCACATTGCTAGTAAGAACATTCCAAGGTGAAGGAACTCTAACACATGTTAGATTTCCTTCTATCATAAACAACCAGATTACCAACAATAACATTGCATTGTGAAAATTCCTTCTAGCATTTCAATAAAGATATTTCAAGGTGGAAAAAATGTAAGGTGTGCTAGTGTTGTAAATATTGAGAGGGGGGTTGAATCAATATTTCTTTACAATTGTTATATTATGCCAGTTAAAATCACTAATTAAACCAAAACACAAGATGTACAACAAGAAAATAATTTTAGTAATGAAGTTGAGGACTCTAAAAACCCAAGCTCCAACTTGTACAACAAAGTCTTTAACTCCTTTAAGGCTTGAACCCTGAATGAGGACTCTAATATTCAACTACAAATCCAAGCTCCAACCTTGTACGACAACTCCAATCCTGTATGGATCCAAACCTCTCAGTTTGCTTCAATCCCTTAACTTCAATACTGCTTCAAGCCTCCATGAAAAACTTCAAATACTTCTAAAAAATGTATCCAAGGTAGGTTTGGAAAGTGCTCTCAAATCTACCTCTACAAAAACTTCATGTCTGCTTCAGCAAAACTTTTATGGTTGCACCAATAAACCATGTCTTCAAGTGTTGATCTTCAACTATGCTCCAAGGATGACTACTCCAACAAAAGAAGTCTTTAAGTGTTGGTCTTCAACTATACTCCAAGGGTGATTACTTCGAAAAAACAACTCTTCAAGTGTTGGTATTCAGCTATGCTTCAAGAGTGACTATTGTTTCAACAAAGGCTTGAAGATTGCTCAATTAATGTCATCATGAATGCACTCTACTGTCAACTCGAAACATGCTCAAAGTATGTTATCATTTTATCATTCAATGAAGGTGTCTCCTAGGCTCTTCATGTGTGCTTTAAAGAATGTCCTTCGATCTACAAGGATTACTTTACTTTTGTTTCAAATCTGACTTGATATGTTGATCAAGCCTCTCAAGGTGTAATACTCCTAATGGAAAAATTAACAGTGATAACAAAAACATGCAATAAACCCAACACAAATATTTTTCAGCAAATTCCCATAAAACATAAATGCTCCAAGCACACCAAAATGGGCAAATTTTATTATAAGATATTGTTGGAGTAAAATATAAAAAAAGTGTGCACCCTGGCTTTCATAAGGCAAGCTACAAGCCTCAGGTGGATGTTTTATCAATGCCAAACTGTTGCTGTAATTTTCCCACTAAAAATCTGCACTGACCTTGTGATTTTTGCACTGTTGGTTGTGTTGATAACCTGATTAGCTCCCTCCTAACTGTGAAAATTTATGAATATTACTTATGCAGAAACCCTACTATTAAATCACGATTTACTTCTCCTACTTATACAAGTTCTTAATCTGAAATGTTCAGTATCAACATCGAAGTAAACACTTTAACTGCCTACACAGATCCAAATCTAAACTGAATACATGCACATAGACAAAGAGACATAAGATTTTTTGGACAATTGTCCTCGAAAAAACCCAATGCTTGAAAACCGGTCTTCTAGCTGCTGGAGGGTTTTTATTATAAGTAGATTCTAAGTATAGCAAATCTGAGCACCTTACTGGTTAACCCGACAGAGAAAAAATCTATAGCAATACCTCTATTTCGGAGACGAAAAACTGGACTAATTCACACCCTCAAATGAGATTTACAAAACTCAGCTCTTTTCTGTTTTCAGAAACCCCAGCGCAGATCTGAAGCCCTCTATGTCAACTCTGCTAGCCTATGTGTGCCTCTGCGTTGCTCAGGAGAGGCTTGTGTAACCCCAGACTGGGTTACATTGTCCCTGCGCTGCCGTAGTTGGGCCTGTGTAAGCCCTGATGGCCTCCTGTTGCCCTTTCTGGGCCTGCATAACACCTGCTTAACACTGAGTCCTCTGCGTTGTGCAGTTGTTGCTCCCTCTGCACTGCTCTGACTGTTGCTTCTCTGACTCTTGGCCTGGGATTGGATCATCCCTCTCTCCAATACTACCCCTCACTGCAGCTGAAACACTTCTCGAAATTCTTAGCAAACCATGCCCTAGAATTCCAGCTTAGTCTCAGTGCTCTACCTCCGTGTGTGTTCTCCAACTGACCCCAAGCCTTTCCTTTATAATTTTCTCATTGGGAAACCAATAGTTGTGATTTAATCCTGAATCAATGACTAAGATTAAAATGAAGCTTGATTCGTGTGACTTAAGTAATTTCCATCACAAGTTTAAATTACCTTTAATATTTTCATTTTCCTAAGTCAGACTTAGGGTCCTTAATTAAAAAGATTAATTAATTAATTATCTCTTAAACTGAATGGAATTTCTCAAATCCATTTTTGGGTCTTGGAAATCTCATGTACTCTAGTCCCTCCACAAAGTTTGGGAGCTAAAGCAGATTTGATGCTACCCCAACACTTAAAAATCTCAACACTAACTGCTCAAAAAATTCTGATAAATTAGACATGGAATCCTTGTTAAAAACCCAGAAAAACCCAGAAAGGGTTAACCCTGGTTTTGATGCTCCAAAAATGGCCCCAAATTCCTTGACCCTCCTCTAAATGCAAAAAAACTAGAATTGTGACTGATGTTGGAATGAATGTCCCAAAATTCTTGGAAAATTCTTCTCAATTGCACCCTAAACCAACCCAAGAAACCCAGCTCTCAAAATCCCTTCACAAGCCACCCCATAATTGTGCCTCCATAATGATTGTGCAGTTTCTGGGTAGGATGACGTAGTTTCTCCTCCAGGAAATTAGTTTGATTTTTTGTGTTGAATTCTACCCTTGCAAATCTTCCTCCTTCTTCCTAGAATTGACCAAAAATTACTTCGACAATGCTACAGCTCCCAAATCCAGCTCTTCCTCCTCAACTCTCTGCGTGGCCTCTTGAATTGCGTCTCAGTTGCCCAAAAACCGTACCACATGTGTGGCCCTCTATCCAACTCCTGAAACTTATGAAGAATCCTTCCTAGGGTGGTACTCAGAGTCCATCAAAGAAAGGTTGATCTTCCTCCTTGGGAAACTCTTGTGTTGGACAACACTATGTAACTCTGCTAAACAACTAGAGCAACACTTCAATTGTCAAATTATCAAAAGGCCTCAAATATTTCTTCCTCTCTCCTATTTATAATTTATGTTCATTTCCTCCATGTGGGCCCCTCACTAAGCAATTCAAACCTCCTCCCTTGGCCATATGATTTCTCTCTCCTCAAGGAGTGCATATTAGTTGGGGAGGTGGCCCCCACATTCCACCAAGGCAAACATTTCGACCCCCTTGTCTTATGTTTCCTCTCCAAAATTATCTTAGGCCCCAAAAATTAGCAAAATGGAAAATTTGTGTTACTATTGAAAAAATTATTTATGAAGGGATATTATAGTTCTCCCCTCCCAAATGTTTCTTATCCCCGGAGCAACTATAAAAACGGGTGCTACAAACTCTGCTTGTTTTCCCACATGGCATCCTGTTAATTTTTAGTTAACATGTTGTTACCTTATGTTAGTTACATCATTTTCCCATTAATTCATTAGCAATCTCATTAATCATAAGTGTAACTAATGAAAGAACATAAGTAATAAAAGCTGAAGACACGCCAAAACAAAAGAACATACGAATATGGCTCAATCCATGGAAAAACCCCAAGATGGGGAAAAGCCTTATCAATTCTTCTTATCATTAATGTCAAATGTTTAGCAAAGAAGCGAATACAATACTTCAAAGTCAGAATGACTTTCAAATGAGAAGGTTTAATACCACTACCCTTATACAAGAGGATGGTTCCAACAAGGCTATAAATCTGATGTTTGGTGTAGGCTCCAAGGACTTGTGTCTTCTCTACAATTCTGGTAGGACTGACTAGGGCATAAACACAGTCAACAACTACCCCATTCACAGCCCCTAAATACCTTTACTAGACTATAGATTACCTTCAACCAGACCCTTCAAATGCTGGTAGCCCATAAGCCTTCTTATAGGCTTCAAAACCTACTACACAGCCTCATGATAAAGCAACCCTGAATGTGGCTTTCTTGTTGTAGGTTCTCGGCCTCCAGGAAAAGGTTCTTAAGCCCTGTGGCCTAGCTCTAGGTGACCCAAACTAGTGCGGATGGCTTCAAGGAGAATGACACCTTCACAAAAATCCCAAATTGTCATCAAAATCACCCTTAATAGGTGCGACTTCTATCTACTTGAACTCATACCTATTATGAAGATAAAATGCCCAAGACAAATCACAAATGTGCCCAAACCAATCTCGTCCTCTATCCTGTGGAACTTTTCCCTTGAAGATGACTAAATTGAACCCAAACTTGCCTTCATCTCCTTCGTTGGAAATCACCTTTTTTTGCGGCTACTTCAGAGAGAAGAATGAATAGCAAAGTGCCTAGGATAGGTTATTTATATCCTTCTTGGGTAGGACAACTTGATTACTCGAGGAGGGAAATTAAAATTTTCAATTTTCAATTTTTCTCACCTAAATAACGTCATGCCTTATGAAATTTCATTTGAGTGAATGAATACTTTTCCTTATCCAAATTTAGTGATCTTGAAGTCGATTTTTATCCTCTCGAAAAGAGGAATCCAATGCCACAATCATTTTCCTCATAGGAGCGGTTGAAAGGGAAATTGGCTCTAGTTTCCAATTTTAACACTCCCTCTCAACTAGGGAGAATTACACCCACCAACCCATCCATAATGAACCATCTTTGAATCTCATCTCTACTCTGCTCTGGTTTGCTGAACACTGATATGAATAATAAAGAAGAATTGACCAAAAGTGAGTCACAAGACTTTGCCGCTCTCTACTAACAAAAGTTAGTTCCTAGGTAGAACCTAAATTGGTCCCAAATAAGTTTGTTGAACACCATACATCCTAGCATAGGGAGTATGACAGTACACGATGCATCCATCGATAGTGCTATGGTCCCTATCCTCATTTCCCAACTCATTGGCCAAATGAGAGTGATCTGAAATGGATTGTATTTGTTACGCTATGCATAGTATCGATTCTGATATAAGAAAGTGTGCAAAGTGTTCTCCATGGGTTGCAGGTTAAACAAAGTAGTTTTGGTTTGTTTCTGAGTTTTATGTGTGAGGATTGGTTAATGAAATTTATTGTTTAACATATCACAGCAGAAATACATAGCAAGAAAATTCACCATCACATAGCACAACAAATTGCTGAGGCAATTCACCCCTTCTGGGCTACATCTGCCGGTCCAAGGCTCCGCAATGGCAAGTCCTTGCTCTATTAATTTGCTCAAAATGGTTACATAGGTAAAAATATGCCTCAATAGGAAAAAACAACTGTAAATTCAACTTCAGAAGATAGAAAATAACTAGAAATAGCTTTTTTTTCACACTAAATAGTGAAATATTACCCAATACAGTGGCTTCTCCATGATGGCCCTAATGGATTATTCATATTCCTCGAAGCAAAATCTACTGTAGATCACCTCTGCTAGACCTGAAACCTCTTCCAAATTTTTCATAAGGTCGAAGAGACCCAAAATTGACTAAAATTTCACCCAATTTGGTTCAATAATGAGGTAGTTATGGCCTCCCAAAGAAAACTACCCAATGTCCCCCCAAAACCCCACTAAAAGTGGAATAACTCCAGTTAGGAGCACTAATTTTGGGCAAAATTCCGAAAATGTCGGACCCTCTCCAGAATGGTGGAAAATTTTAATGGTTGCATTTAATGTTGGGTAGGGTGGTCACATGACCCACCCCTGCCGAAACCGTCGGACATAACTTCACATGAACGGTTATGAAGTGGCATTTAATTTAAGAGGTGGTCACATTTAGGAGTTTAATGTGAACGGTTGGCCATTTTCGCGCCTCCGGTGGCTTAAGCCCTTGGCTCCAGCGTAGGGTCATATACACGCGGGCTAGCCCCCTTTTCCTCCGCCTCTTTTCAATTCAAACAAAAAAACTGACGTGTTTCCCATTGGTGTTAAGAAACACCTTCCAGCCCGGATGGTTGGGCCTTTGGACTCGGGCAACGAGGTCGCCGGTTTGAACCTCTATGCTCCAAAACAATTTTACTTGCCAAAATCTTTGTTGGATTGGCCTGCCCCAAACGAAGTCAAACCAATAAAAAATCAGATTCTACCACTTGTCAAACACAGATTCACCCTCCAGGGAACATTTTGGGGAATATTTTGAGGAATATTCTCGAAATATTCTTTTTTTAATTTTTCCAACATTACAAAAGTCAAACTTGGTCAACTGAATTTTGGAGTTTACTAGAGATTTCAAACCTCAATAACTTTTACATATGACCTCGGTTTTGAGAACCGTTCATGACGCCAGAATAACAGTGACGAGACCTTTCCAATCGTTCAGATTGTAGCCCTTTCTAATCACTTTAATTTTTGAGCTTTTTTTCATAACTTGGAAATGATCTCCTGATCACACCTCCCCACTGGGAAGCTTTTGGACCCCAAAAGCTCTCTGGACTACTGAAACTGATTTGTATAGAAAATAAGAGTACTGCACCCTCTTCTCTTCAGCATCCAAACACTTGCCTTGCATGGCTAGTGACTTTGAACCACAATTAGAAAGCAATTCACACTTCCCTTCCTCGTTGCACTTGTCCTCTTATCTATAACTTTCTTTCTTGCACTCACTCAGAAAAATTCTGGCAAGAAATTTGCAGAAGGAAGCTGAACATCACTTCCTTGATCATTCAAGGTGGCTCAAACAAATGAGAGACTACAACATAAAATACATGCATACAACCGAAATTTGCATATGTACAAAATGAGTACATCTTACTGTCCTAAGAAGTCCATCCACTTCTTACCAAGCCACTTGCATGGCTACTTTTTCTGCTGCAACTCTTCCTCATGTGAAACTTTAGTTTTCACTTCAATAATGGAATCCTTGGTTCCCTCTTCACCAATCTTTCTGTCCTCTTGCTGCATGTGCTTGGGACGACTAGTTGGATGCAAATTCCCACAATGGGAGACAACAAGTACCCTCTTTTGGCAATATGTGAAAATATTATGCACCTTCTTTGAAATTTTCCTTTGCTTCATCTGCTTCCTCTATGCTTTCTTCCTCATCCAACATCTTGAAACATCATGGTTAAATCGAGCACAATATGTACAACAAATCTTTCTTCCATTTAAGCATGTAAAATTATCATGCTTTTCAGAAACACAATAAAATTGATCATGGGAAGATTTATACCTCTTGTGCTGCTTTGTATGTTCATCCTTTTTTTCTTCATGAGAAGATGAACTAGTAGAGGCTACAGCTTACATTTGCAGACTAACATCATCATTCTTTTCTTGAAAACTGTATGAACTTGCATGCTCGCCATAAGCTGCATGTCTACCATCTTCTTGCTGCAACAAAGGCTTAAATCAATGGCAATCATCTTTGAAACAAATTTGACATATTTTCATCTTAGAAATTGGAATAAAGGTTCTCTTTGAAATAGCCTCACATGACTTCACGGCTTTGGAGCCTTCGCCATGAAATTTCACATAACCAAGACCAATATTCTTGGGTCGTTCCTCAACCGAAACAGGTTCAACCATGCCTTGTGCATGCTTGCTTAACCCTTTGCCTTCATAGCCCATTGTAATCATTAATTTGGACCCTATACCTCTTGAATGTTTTTTCGAAAGAACCAACACATCTTTCTAAAGAGGAAACTGAAGACAAATTAGAATGGATTACCTCTTCCTCATGAATTTTCTTGGTCAAAGCCTCTTGGGCTTGATGGAGCTGCCTCTCCATATCATTCAATCTTTGAAGAATTTCTTCCTTCTCTTCCTTCATGGCAAACAACTGTTCACGAAGTTCAGTGCTTTCTCTTTTATCTTTAAACAAAATCTGCACCATGTCCCTCAATATAATAAAGTCACCCTTCATATCATCATCGAAGAATCTTCTGAAGGAGTAAACTTCACTTGTAGAAGTTTTCATTATGATGTCAATGAACAAAAGGAACTTTCAAAAAAAGTTCTCAAATCTTTCAAAACAAATTGCAAAGCTTTTTTAAACCAAATGGCTGTAAAGACCAACTCTTATTCAAGCAGCCAAACAACAAACAAACTCCAAGAGCTTCTTAACAAACAATAGTCAAGAGGGTTTGTTTTCCAATGGTGACCTTAAGGTAATTTGGGGTAAGGAAGAAGCCTTCAGCCCTTTCTTCCTTTTTTTCCTCTCCAAGACTTAGCTATCCATAGGTATTCCTTCACCCTCTAGCAAACTCAGCCTAGTAAGCCTCAAAAACCTACAACAAATGCTGCCCCAAGGTGGCTCTACACTGCTTGCAAGGGTTATAATGCAGACTTTTAATCAAATCCTTTTACCCAAGAAAAATATAGAGAGAAACACTGGCTCTCCTAATGCTCAAAACATCATCTCTGATACCAACCTAATCTGAAATGTATTGTATTTTTCATGCTTTGCAAATTATCCATTCTGATATAATAAAGTGTGCAAAGTGTTCTCCATGAGTTGCAAGTTAAACAAAGTAGTTTTGGTTTGTTTCTGAGTTTTATGTGTGAGGATTTGTTAATTAAATTTACTGTTTAACATATCACAGCAGAAATACACAGCAATAATATTCACCATCACATAACACAACAAATTTTTGAGGCAGTTCACCCCTCCTGGGCTACATCTGCTAGTCCAAGGCTCCCCAATGGCAAGTCCTTGCTTTATTAATTTGATCAAAATGGTTACACAGGTAAAAATATGCCTCAATAGGAAAAACCAACTGTAAATTCAACTTTAGAAGATAGAAAATAACTATAAATGGCTTTTGTTTCACACTAAACAGTGAAATTTTACCCAATACAGTGCCTTCTCCATGATGGCCCTAATGGCTTCTTCATCTTCCTCGAAACAGAAGCTATTGTAGATCACCTCTGATTGACCTGAAACATGTTCCAAACTGTTTAAAAGGTCAAAGAGACCCAAAATTGACTAAAATTGCACCCAATTTGGTTCAATAATGAGGTAGTTATGGCCTCCCAAAGAAAATTGTCCAATGTCCCCCCAAAACCCCACTAAAAGTGGAATAACTCCAGTTACGAGGGCTAATTTTGGGCAAAATTCCTAAAATTTTGGACCCGCTCTAGAATGGTGGAAACCGTTAATGGTTGCATTTAATGTTGGGAGGGGTGGTCACATGACCCACCCCCACCGAAACTGTCGGACATAACTTCGCATGAACGGTTATGAAGTGGCTTTCAATTTAGGAGGTGGTCACATTTAGGAGTTTAATGTGAACGGTTGGCCGTTGTCGTGCCTTCGGTGGCTTAACCCCTTGGCTCCAGTGCAGGGTCATATACATGCGGGCTAGCCCTAAGGGCCTAGCCCCTTTTTCCCTTGCCTCTTTTCAATTCAAACAACAAAACTGACATGTTTCCCATTGGTGTTAAGAAACACCCACTAGCCTGGATGGTCGGGCCTTTGGACTCAGGCAACAAGGTCGTCGGTTCGAACCTCTGCGCTCCAAAACAATATTACTTGCCAAATTCTCCATTGACTGGGGCCACGTGGTGGACTCCGGGCCTGCCACGTGGCAGCCCCTGATTGGTCCGCCCCAAACAAAGTCAAACCAATAACAAATCGGATTTTTCCACTTGTCAAACACAAATTCGCCCTCCAGGGAATATTCCAAGGAATATTTTGAGGAATATTCTCGAAATATTATTTTTAAAAATTTTCCAACATTACAAAATTCAAACTTGGTTAACTAAATTTTGGAGTTTACTGGAGATTTCAAACCTCAATAACATTTGCATACGACCTCGACTTTTGAGAACCGTTCACGGCACAAGAATCATAATGACGAGACCTTTCTGGTCATTCAGATTGCAAACCTTTTTGATCACTTTGATTTTTGAGAAAATTTTCATAACTTGGAAATGATCTCCTGATTAGAGAGGTACTTACCATGTGTCCCAAACTTTAGGGGTGGGATGATGCAAGAACATCAACAGGGAAAGAACATATCACATCCTGCTCATAACCACTCATAGGGAATGGTGAAACCACATCCTACAAACACACATCATAATCACACATAGGGAAAGGAAGAACCACTTCCTACAGTCACACATCACAATCATCGTAGGGAAAGAATGAACCACCTCCTACAGGCATGCAAAAAACTGGGAGTAGGGAAAGAAAGAACCACGTCCTACACGCATGCAAACCAAAAATAGTAGGAATAATCCCACACATGAAGAAAGGATGAACTACATCCCACCGACATGTCACCCATCAATGATAGGAATGAGAATCCTACATGTGGGGAAAGGATGAACCATGTCCCACTGACATGTCAACAGATGCCTATATGCATCTCTCACTGGGGTGCCGACAGGAGAAGGTGAACCACTCATCTTGTTCATATGCCATAGGAGAAAGTGAACCACTCATCCTATGCATGTCATTAACTATAGGGGAAGGTGAACCACTCACCCTACAAACATATGTCCGCAGACGTAGAGGAAGGTGAACCACTCACCCTACACACATGTCAACGATCATGGGGTGTCACAGGGAAGGTGAGCCACTCACCATGTACATAGCGCACCACTAGGGGAAGGTGAACCACTCACCCTATGGTCTCTTATATCTCAATAAGTACCCCAAGCTCCCAGGAGTTCCAAGAGCTCATTTCTTTAACCAAGAATCCCTTCATATAGGGAATAGTGCCAAGTTGCTTCCTGAAAATTAGAAATGGATCAACGGGAGCCTCATCACTCCATTTAGCAATGTACAAATGTATAGAAAACATATTGATTTATAGCAAAGACTTTGATAGTACTTAGTAATCCTCTGCAACTGTTCTTGCTCCTTCATAATCGGGAATACCACAGCCTAAACTAGTCTTTTCAAGGTGCACAGTGTCCATCAAACAACCTGCTCATAATGAGATATGTTTGCTTGAAAAATGTCTTACAAGAGGAATTTCATTTGTTGTACCATATGGAGAGGTATGTGAAATACTGGATTCTCAAAATATTCTTCTGCAACGACTAAGTGCAAAAATGGCTCACCGAAGAGGATTTTCAATAGAGTGGCTTCATAGTAAGTCATGCATTCAACTTTAATGGAGTTCTGAAAGCAACATAATCAAGTAGTGTATCATCATTCTACTATCCAATACAATATCAAAATATCTGAGTAGCTATGAATAAATGAGGCACAGGAAAACCAGGGATCAGTGGTTTTTCCATTTCATCAGGCTATGAAAGATTTATAACAGACATTATTAAAACTGCATTTTCAATCATTGCTTCGCAAGTCTTAGCTACTTTTCCTGTCATACTGCTTGGGTCATTTTCATCTCTAAGGCTCCCTCTGAAGCCTTGCTTCAGATAGATATGCAGACTTCATCATTAGTTGCGTCCGAGTAATCCAATTATGATGGATTTTCCATAGGACCCTCTGAATGTAGGGAGATTGACCTTCCCAGAACATAATCATCGAGCCACTAGAAACCTGTCCTATATTCTGTTATGGATCCTTCTGTGCTCATAATAAATACATAAATTATCATCAAAATGATTTTCTAACCCTTTCGGTCTGCAATACAAGGTTGTCAGCATCAATAGCAACTTCCTCCACTTTTCCTCAACAAACCATTTGTAAATATCTCGTGCTAAAGTTAGCTTTGCAACATATGTAAAAACCATCATGTATTCTACAAAATATTCATGCTGATGTTTTTCAATTTGCCAATTAGATCACTGAAGAACATACTAAGGTATTTGAGAAATAAATCCTTCAAGTCATGGATTCTATTATATTTGGAACTGCTCTGCATTTCAGAACTATAATCTATGATTCAACTCTTAACAATTTGTAGTGACAAACTAGAAATTCCCTTCAGAACCTGGAGTATTCCACTGTCTCTATCCATATATCTTGACTGAGATATTTTCTTGATGATGCCAATAGACCCGCCTTAAGATGATAAGGTTTTGTCCTTCTAGGCATTAATACAAAAGCACTACATTATCATGACATAGATACCAAGACTCTGATTTAAACTGTCATCCCCAATATACTCCATCATTGATATATATAAACTTGGCTAGTCATGCAATGTTATTACTCTGTTCACTGGTTGTAAATATGTTCATACACACTAATATAATGAACAATCCCAAGTCTTTCTTAGAGATAAAATCTCCACAGACATAATACTTAGCACATGGATGCATTCTACAGGCAAAAGGAATGTTGATCAGAACCTTGGCAAGTTCAAAAAAGGCTCCTAGAAGTTTTAGAAAGGTCATAATGAACTTCAATTATTTTGTTGTCATCATCATGCACAACTGATCAGGATATCATTCATTGCGTTGTGGACAAATCAATGCCTAGACATTTGATCATCACATCACATGGATGATGGATCTTATCATAATTTTTATGAAAACTTGTTGTAGCTCCTACAACACCCTCCAAAAATACATAAAATCATAACACACACTTCAAAATTTTTGGAGCCTCCCCCTTAAAACTAAAAGGAAAAGAGATCAAGTAAGTTTCTAGCACCAAGTCGCTAAGTCGCACATACTTTATTTATGACCCAGGCAACCTAGGCGACTCTGCGACCCAAGGTCGCACAGGTCGCACAGGTCGCAAGGGGCGGATATCCCCAATTTGCGACCTTGCGACCTAGCGACCTTGGGGTCGCAAGGTCGCAAGGTCGCGAAGTGAAGTTTTAAAGAAATTTGCGACCCAGCGACCTTGCGACCCAGCGATCTGTAGGTCGCAAGGTCGCAAACTTGCAACTTGCGACCGCATTAAACGTCCGCACGTGCGACCCTTTTATATAAGGTCGGGTCGCTAGGTTGCATTTGTGACTCTCAGCGAAAACCGCGGAATTGCTCTGACAGGTTGACTGGCGCGTTTTCTTCCGGGTAAGTTTCCTTTTTTCCTCCCTATGTTTCCTGCATAAACATTTCTTGCCATTTTTGAGCCTCCCCACGGTCTTATTTATTTACTAAGAAGGATGGGGTTTTTCTCTGGATTGTTGCCGTCATTGTGTTTCCCTCAAAACCCCAAGGTCGCCCGCCCCTTGCCTAAATCCTCATGGCTATGCCTTATGGTAAATTCTGGACCTTTTCAGACCGCAGTTTTTCCCATTAGTAAACACTTAGCCGCTGTGCGCGCGCGCAAAACCAGTTCTGCGACTCGCGACCGCGACCCCACGCAAGGTCGAGGCTCTGTCCTAGAGACTCAGCGACTTCGCGACCCCCGCGACCCCAGTCGCAAGCAGTCGCGCAGGTCGCAGTCGCGTAGTCCCACTCGTCGACTCGCGACCCTCGCGACCTAGTCGCAAGGTCGCAGGGTCTGTGTGACCTTTGCAGAGCTGCCGACCCGGCCAGTCTCGCAGGACAAGAAATTGCTTGCATGCTCGTACCTTCTTGTGTTTCACATCATCATGTCTTTCTTACCCCGGTGAGCCCCGTTCTAAACGTGCAGAATTCGGGAAAGCAGGCGCATCGCGTCCCCCGTACCTAGCGATATGGCACCCCGGGTATCCCGAAGAAGAAGCAGGCAGGTGGTGGAGGAAGGATCAGACGCAGACATACAAATATCTCCGCCGCCCATATACAGAGACACCCTTTGCACCTTCGCAAAGGAGGATAGCCTCAGGTGGTACGAAGTATACCATGAATTTGCCATGACAGCAGAGGAGTTACCAGAAGATCTCCCGGACCGTGAAGTATATCTGAAAGTCAAAAAGTCCAGATTGCACCTGGTTGGGTCTCATCCTGCCATCTTTCCATGCCCCGAAATGCTGGACTAGATCATACAGAGGACGGACCCGAAAAGCTTCGCAATCCGAGATAGTGCAGGGAAAGCTTTCGTGACATTGGAAAGTTCAAGAGCACAGGTCTACTATTCCCTACCCAAAGCAGAGGTGAACTTCACCCCAAGATGGTTTGCTACAAATGAAGTACCAATGGTTGACACGATCAGGAGATGGTGGGCAGAACCAGACAAATTTAAGATCAAAAAGGACCAGGAATACCCGGTGGCCAGTCTGAGGAAAGTTTATAAGCTAGTGGCCGCCATGCTGTGCAGGATATATGGGCGGTCGGACGCCACCACCTTCAATAGAACATGGGCAACCATCATAGAACACGTAACAGTTCACGGCACTCGATTCAATTGGGCGGGAATATTAATGGGCTCCATGCACACAAACTTGGCTTCGGCTTTAGCCCCAGATGAGGGAGCGCCATCAGAATTCTACATGGCTTCGTATCTACTAGATGCTGTCTGTGCCCAGATGCATATCGAGGGATGGCCACATAATTGGAACCCCGAAAAGACCCAGGAAATACACTGGCAGACCAGGGTGTTCTGGGAATCTAGGTACAAGCCGGACATCGAGCAAATCTCTCACATATTCATGCCCGCCCTCTACGGGAAATTATTTGGTCAAGATGCCCCCTGCATGTCTTGGCGAGCGATGGAAACACTAGGTCAGGTGGCACACCGGTTCCCATTCGCTGAATTCACCATCATCCGAGTATTCGGCTCGTTTAAACCACCACACGCTCTTCCTAAGTTTGTTACCGACAAGGTACTCATGCAAGAGGTGTGTTTTCAGATGACCTTGGGTTTCTCTAACGTCCTTGCCAAAGGGAAGAAGAAACCTTGGCCTGCTCTACCTCTCACCATTGGTTCCTATACGGTCAAAGACTCCAGAGAAGTGGCGCGTGAAGGGGAAGAAGCGAAGAGCTATCACTGCAGAAATCTGGACCGCCGAAATTACGATCCAGTCAGGATAGTTCCCGAACATTGCAAAAGGGCCAATTTCAGATGGAGTTATCAACACATCGAGTGCCCGGATGAGGATGAGAGAAGAAATTGGTATAACGCAAACCGGCATCTCGCACCAGGAATCGACCATGACCGAGAGGGAACCGAGCACCAGAACATTGGAGTTTCTTCTTCCTCCAAAGATAAAAGAACACAGACCGGTGCAGAACCTGACACCGCGGATCAGCAAAGGGAAGCAGAAGCCCCGGCCAAACTGGAAGAGGAAAAGAAGAGGAAGGAAGATGAAGAAAGACGAAAGAAGGACGCCAGAACAGAACGGAAAAGGAAAAAAGAGGAGGAGAAAGAAAGCCAGGAAAAGGAGGCGCAAGCGGCGGCAGAACGGGCACTGAAAGAAGAGCTCGATAAAGTCGATCATCAGAAGAAAGCAGAACAGGCCGCCGCAGCAAAGAGGAAACAGGAACAGGAAAAAGAGGCAGAGGCAGAACGCCGAAAGAAGGAAGAGCATGACAAGGCGGAAGCAGAGCGCCAGCAAAAGGAAAAGGAAAAGGGTCAAACGCAGGATGTAGAAGACGAGCAAATAGATGACATTGATCTATCTCCCCTGAACATCCCTGCAGGTGGCGCGGGAAGTAACCTTAATGTTGATGACTTTCTGGGAGACCAAGAAGAAGAAGTCTTCGACTTGACCAGATTAACCTTCGACCAATTCTCTTTCAAGATACGGCAAGAGAAGAGGAAATCCTTGACGTCAGGCTATCCTGCCATCTCCACAGTCTCCACTGGAAAAGACATTGTCCCAGACACAAGGACAAATCCGGTTATGATAGCGTCAGCAGGCACCGCTTTTGCCGCAGCCACAGAAGAAAATGTCACAAGGATGAGCAGAGAGATTATTTCTTTACATAACCGGCTAAAAGCGGCAGAGCAAGAGAAATCAAGGCTAGAAAATGAGATGCTCCAGCTCCAGGGTAGGCCCGCTCAAGTGAATGAGGTCCCACTGGCGGTCAAGAAGGAATGTGATGTGTTGGAGATGACAATGAGGCAAGTATACCAGGAAATGTTCACCCTGAAACAAACAGTGGCCCCATTGGCAGAATCACGGGAAGAAACCAAGCAGAAACACGAACAACTCAAGGAAGCCTCGACAGCCTTGGACAAAATGATGAATTGGACAGCCCAGTATCAGCAAGCTCCCGAACACGTGCCTCTAAAGGATTGGAGTCATACGCAAGAGGACAAAGTGCAAATTCGGATGAGTATGCAATCCAAAGACAAGCTGTCCAAAGATCTGGACAAAGTAGTGTCTGCGTATAATCACCTAATCAGTGGTATCGACTCCATGAACGCTCTTCATCACATTCCATCATTAGGGGCACTAAATGAAACTAAAGGCTGGGAGCAGGTAGAGCAGGAAATTCAGTCTTTTCTGCAGCCCGTAAGACAAGCTGCTGCCGCACCTGAATTCGAGGCATCACAAGAGAATCTGAACCGGTTGCTTGTCACTCCAGTGCAAATCTACACCAAGCTTGCTTCTCTCTCAATGCTGATCTCCCAGAAGAAGGAGACTCTGGTGCCGAATGCTCTAGAATGTATTTTCTCCATATCTGCGGTAGAGTCACTTTCTTAACTTGAAAGACTTCATCAAAGGCATTAAAGTCGACGCCTCAACCTTCAGTTCCTTGATCACCTTCATAAGTGCAAACACCAGGTCGCTGGTCACATTTGCGACCAGGTCGCAGGTCTCATTTGCGACCAGGTCACAGGTCGCATTTGCGACCAGGTCGCAGGTCGCAATTGTTACTAACAGGAAGTTGAACCGTCGGGAAGTTGAACCGTCGGAAGGCCATAAGTGCGGCTTTTGAATCTATAAATACCCCAGTGGGAAGCATTGTAAGGGCTGCTCTTTTGTGGACTGAAAGGCATTATTGCATTGTAGCTGAAGAAGCATACTCTTGATATATGAAATATAATACATGTTAAAACCCCTTTGATTGGATGATGTGTTGAGCCGTGACAACATTGTGTGTATTCTGCATATAGCTTCAGAATATATTTTGATTAATGAATCTGTGTTATTAATAGTGTCATTTATGCACCATAGTTATCTGTGATTGTGTTGATGATGCTCAAGTTATTATTTGCTTCATGATGAATGTTAATGAACTATTTTATTAGCATCTCGTTTTATCCTTCGGAAAGTTAAGGGATTTTCTTACCACAAAGGATTGTTTCTTTGGTGGACAGATTATCTTGCATGCATGCCTCATAGATGTGTTGCTAACAACATTTCCTGAGTTTATGCATTTTGTCTATCACCTTGCTATGCACAGTGTCATATATCGGTTTTATTCATCAGTCATGTATTCTATATCATGTTAATAAGTGTATGTTTGCAGTTTCAATCAGGTTGCTCGAAACCGAAGAGATAGTCGTTTAAGTGGTAGCCGGACCCACACCCCGGACGGGATCCCTACTCCAAACGGTTCAAAGTCTAATTGGGACTTTCTACCGGGGAGATCCCATACTGTTGGCTGGACATATTTTCCCGTCAACACTGTGCCAGGAATATTTGGTGATATATATTGAATTGAAGTTTTGGGGACCTATGTTTCCCTTGGAAATGTTTCATGTCGTTTTAGAATGCAGGATGTTGTCTTGATGCCATGAACCTTGAAAGATTCCCTAGAGTACGACCAAATCTTACTCATGAGTTTAATTTCTAGAGTAAGACCAACTCTTAATCATTGTACAAACCCAATAGCATTTATGGCTCTCTTTTGGTCAATATTTCAGCTTTCCCAGAAATATACATCAAGCTACAATATGGAAATATTGACCTAATGAGACTCTTATTACTGTTGGTGTGAAATATCCCTTGAGTTTATCTTGGAGCATGTAAAAAGTACTAGGTGGATCTTCTAGATTTAGAAGTGGGAAAACCTAGTCATCACCCATATGTTGAGTGAAAAGGCACTATTATCCTATCGTTCTTTCAATCTTATTTTCTTAAACAAACTGCAAACCATTTTGTTGGATTTTTTGTCCATATTAACTTGTCTTTCTCATAGAAATAAGATGATTTTTTTTTTTTTAATCTTGGAGGCCTTATGCTAGCATTCCTGAACAAAATATGTGAATGGAGGCCTTATGGATCTTTGTCAATTCTTTGATTGATAATCCAGCATTTGAATCCCAAACCAAGGAGATACTGACAACTCATCAGAACAAATTTGGTTCAAAGTGTGAACTCTCTCAAGAGTTTTTGAAGAAAGTTGCTAAATGTGGAGTTTTTGAGAACATATTATCATGGGAAGACTTCAAACAGAGCAAGGATCTTAATAAAAGTGATGGAACCAAGAGAAAAATGTTAACTAGTATCACCAAGCTTGATGATGCAAATGATGCAGGAAGCAAGAATTCTGAGAAATGCACTCTGATTTTAGCTGAGGGAGATTCAGCCAAGGCCCTTGCGATGGTAGGGTTGGATGTTGTTGGTCGAAATCATTATGGTGTGTTTCCCCTTAGAGGTAAGTCTATGAATGTAAGGGAAACCATCCATAAACAGATAATGGAAAATGCTGAGATTCAACATATCAAGCAAATCCTTGGTTTGTAGCATGGAAAGGAATATGATGGTGTCAAATATCTGAGATATGGTCATCTTATGATTATGACAGATCAAGATCATGATGGTTCACACATAAAAGGATTGTTGATCAACTTCATACACTCTTTCTGTCCATCTCTACTCAAGATTCCTTCATTTCTTGTTGAATTCATTACTCCTATTTTCAAGGCAACCCATAAAAATGGATAGGTATTGTCTTTCTATACCATGCTTGAGTATGAATCATGGAGAGAATATCTGGGTGGATCAGCATCAACATCAATTACTAAGCTTAGACTGATTATGATATATTGATGGCCTAGGATTAAGGGACATTTCAACATCCCAGAGCACTGGACATTACACCATTGGCTTAGCACCTTGGTACAAGGGTTTTAAGGGTACAATTGAATGAACAAATGTAAAGGATAATTGTGTGTCTTACACGATTAGTGGCATCATAGAGGAAATTAATGAGACAACATTGAGAATTATAGAGTTGCCTATTCGCAAGTGGACTCAGGATTACAAGGAATTTCTGGAAGCATTGATGACTGGGAATGATAAGATTAAAGAACCATTCATAAGGGACTACAAGGAATACAATACTGATACCAGGGTCCATTTAGAGGTGTCATTGTCTCAAGATAATATGAATATTTCACTTCAAGAGGGCCTTTTAAGGAAATTCAAACTGACTAATACAATCAGTACAAGTAACATGCATCTTTTTGGCTCAAAGGGAATCAATCATAAATATGAGACCCCTGAGCAAGTTTTGGAGCACTTCTATCATATCCATCTTGAATTCTATGAAAAGAGAAAAAAAGTCCAATTGGAAAACCTTTAGCTTGATTTGCTGAAATTGGACAATAAAGTCAGATTCATCCTGGGAGTGGTAAATGGAGAAATCATATTGAACAATAGGAAACATGCAGAGTTGCTTACAATCAAATAGATGAAAAAACACATACAAAAAACTAGATAATAATCATGAACAAGCTTAATATTGAATTATGAACTGTAAAGGAACTTACAAAATGTGACACTACAAACCTGGTCAAGTGCACAAGAAAAAATATCCTGGACATGACCCTAGTTGACAAGTTGTATTGCTCATGATGCAAGAGGATTTGTACCTGCGCTGTCAAGTCATTCAAAATCCATAATTATCTATACAATAAATACAAGTAATTGATGTAGTATTTTTTACTCTAAGATGCATTCTTATGATAATGTTAGAACATATGTTGAAAATGTCAAAACATACCTGAATAAGCTCCTCTTCATTTCAAGAACAATTTATTGGAGTCGCCTGAACTTGGAACAAGCCTCCCACAATCTGAAAGAGTAGCAACTAAGTCAACAATGACTTTTTTGTTGCTACGTTGGATTGAGGGAGGTTTGCTCCAAGATTAAATCACTCAAATAAATTATTCTTTACTAAACAAGGCCAACCACGTGAAGGTGGAAGCTCTTATGGCCCCTCCCCCCCCTCACATCACTCTCAATTCCCCAATACCCAATCTATATTTCATTTTTTACTTTCATGAGCAGAAAAGAAAATATTCAATAACTAATTAAAAAACAATGCAACAAAAAGTACGCAAGAAAACATTGAAAGTGCTTGACATAAAAATAGTATGATAAATGAGTTTTTAATATAACACAAAAAACGTTCTAAGTATGGTAACATTTGTCTTATAATAATACAATATTTTACATTATCAAATTTTCTTTTTCTTCTTCCTACTTCTAAAGCTCCTAACTACATCATCAACATCATCGTGCTCTACTCCTGTTTCGTGCCTTTCTCGCAGAGCTGACCTAGTTGCGTAGTCACAATGTTTGGTCTCATGCAGTGATGGGGCATCGCCTACAAAAACAGATAATATTAAATTTTAATTTTCAGTTTTTAAATATCATTGAACTAGTTTGGTAATATTAATAAAAAAAATTGCAATGAGATTATTTACCTAGTGCACCAGTTGTCACCGTTGGGACCGTTGCCCTATCTTCCTCTCTGGTGGTAAGATCCTCAAGTACAACATTCTATGTCATTTAAACAAAAAACATTATAAGTACAACCATCAAGGTATAATTAGAAAAAATTATAAGTGGAAATTAATTACCGTCATGGCCCTCACTGACAGTAGCATTGTCGGCTTGGTCCCCACTATAATGATTAGGTTGCACGTGAGGAACATGGTCTTCTGGAAATATTTTGCTCTCAACGAACTGCTCTACAACTGGGTTATTTGGCTCGTTGAAAGTGTTTCTCCCCTAATTTAAACAAAGTTTTTAGGCATTAAATTTATGGACGAAAACAAACATATTGAAAGGTTAACGTTTTACCTTATCAGGCATTCTGGATCTTGGGACCTGTCCCAAGCTTCTACGATATTCATCTACGGCTTGATAGCCATAATGGAAAGTGATATTTTTATCTTCCTCTGTAGTTTATGTTCCAAATTCATCACCCTACATTACATATGATTGTGTATTTTTAATGTTATTTGATGGGATTACAAAAACGTTGGAAGGTGATACAATTAATTATAAGATGTCTAGCTACTTACAATTCTTGCGGCTAATTTCAAGTGGCCGCCCTGGCCTAGTTTGTGATGGCCCTTTTTTCAAATCCTAGCTTTGGTTGTCTTTGAGGTGTCAGGCAACCTATCATCAAAATATTGAAGTCAGATATGACGTAGCAAACTTTTATTTTATACATAGAGAAAATTAAAGCTATTGAGTCAAAGTTGTAATTTACCTTGTGGGTCCGGTTATCATTTTTCCTTCTTTCTTGGCTCTTTTCTCTTTTTCGTCATGGATGAGTGCTCTCCACTCACTCTCTAGAACTGTGAGAGGACACTCGTATCTAGGGTTAAATTGCAATTGCGTCCTATAGGTGTCCCTGGTATATTTCAAATATTTTCCAACTACCCGAGCCACCGCTGTTCTATCAAATGTGCCCACCCCAAAAAGGGCTTCTAGATAATCTAGAAGTTCTTTTTTCAGGTTGGAATTCTGGGAATTCCACCTTGTGCATATGTTTGGGCCAAAAATTATCAACGCCTTGCTCTCCAAAAACCTGTAGAACTCATTGTTTCCTACAAAGAAAAAAGGTATTATCATTAATTTAAAAATAAGAATCATGATAAAATATGTTTTAGATAGAGTACATGAAATAGTTAAAATATTAAAACTTACCTGGGAGTTGTACGTGCTTTATAGGGACACCTTCATCGTTCACCAAAAATGTGCCATCAATGGTCCCCGTGGAGCTGACACGTGTAGCTCCAGGAAACACAATAATATAGTTGGCCATATCAGCCTCATCACTACCAAAACGTTTAGCGGTTAGCTGGGTGTCTTCTTGGGCAGGGTGTGTTTCTTGGCTGCCACCTAAAGGCGTAGAAGGTGTACGAGACGGTCGCTCGGCAGTCTCTTGCCCTTGTGTCCCACTACCACCAACACCGGGTGTAGCAGGTGTCAGATAATACTACATACAAAAGAATTTTTTTGTTTGTTTAGTTAGTGTAAAAATTAAAAAACAAACTATCACAATTCATCTCATGCAGAACAAAAAAAATATCCTTTTGATTTTTTATTATTACCTCATATGTTTCTAGCTGGGTCATAAGTTGTGTTATCCTCATTGCTATTTCAGGTGTTTGAGGCGAAGCGTCTACCAAACGCTGAAATTCCAACTTTGTTTTTTGCACCTTTTTTTGCAGCAACAACAATGGACATGGGGATGAAGAAATCTCTTCCTCGTAGAGGGAATCATCAGGCGTACCATGGCCAGGTGTCTGCATATTTGAACAAAATTAGCATTATTTCAATTATGTAAATAACTAAAATACCTGAAGATAGAGCAATGTTGGCACTTTACATTTTCTTCCGCTGGCCCCTTTCCATGATCATCCTGTCTCAGGGTTGTTCCTGTACTGCCACGATCAGTCTGCCACATTGCAATAAAATTAGAAATGTGAAAACTTGAAAACAATATCTAACTTGAAAACACAAAATGAAAACTGAAATAATTTCTAAATTTACCTTTCTAATACATAAACTTTGTGCATTAAAGAGGCCCTGGAGTGGTTGAATATAATTAAAAGTAAGGGTTGTAAGCCAAATTTTTATACTTACACCTTGCTAGTAGAACATTTCTACAAAGTAGGTAGATTAGATGAGGCTAAAGAGATTTTCAGTGAAGCTTGGAATGGTATCCACAGATGGGGTAGTCTTCATAACTATATAATGGAAAATATGCAAAATAATAATAGCTCTAACTCTTACGTGTTGCAATCAACCAATTTGGCATATCCACATCATTCCCCCAAACAGTTTCCTAGATTCTATATTAAGATGCAAGCACACTTGTAACAAACATAAAATAAGTTCACCATTTGAAATGGATTAACCCTAAATGTTCAAGAAGACATCAAGCCCTTTGAACCAGTTTGTTCCTGAACAAGCCAGTTCAGCTACAAATAGTCCAACCAAGTTTGTCTAGAATTAAATGAGATTCAACCAAAATGTCAAGTCGTCTCACCATTTTGGCAAGCAAATTTGACATGTTGAGTACTTGCCACAAATAGTGATTAGTGTTACAGAGCATAGAAAAAGTTCTTTATTTTTCTAATATGTAAAGCGCTTCCCATAAGACCATTGCCAAGTGTAAAAAATAAATTGTTGAGTGCTCAAATTCATCTTGAAAAAACTAGACTCCAAATGATCTTGCAGAGTTTTTGAAAAGGAACGTTGTTAGCAGGTTGTACCAATTGAGATCAATTAATACTCTCCATGGTAACAAAGTGATCGTTGCCTTGTAAAACAAATTCCCCCACATACAATATCTTTTGTGATTAGTTTTTTACCTACAAGAAAAATATATTAAACCATATAGCTCCATGTCGAATGGGAGGGTATAAATAGATCTCACTGCTATATGCCACTCATTTATATGGCTTGCAAAGTCCCAATGTAGGTAATTGGACACTAAATACCATGCCTGCCAAATTTTTTAAAGGATAGTTGATCCAAAGACCTTGAGAAACACCACCAATGGTTATATCATAGATTCCAAATGGACCTTTAATAACCCCTATAAGAGTATCATTGTAAATGAAATGTTGAACAAGAATTGACCATATGTGACCACTCATTGCACTGGCCATTGAATTGTTAACACTACTCCCTAAGCTCACACATCAATCAAACCAGGGCATTTTCCCTCCCTCAGTAAAAGTACAGATGCCTATAAAACTAGAGGAAGATCTCGTTCCCTCCATTCTTCCCACACAAGAATTTTTTGTAATCATTTTCATCTTCCTAAAACTAGAAGAAAGGAACAAAGAATAGGAATAGAAATA
Source organism: Pinus albicaulis (assembly GCA_034641835.2). Taxonomy (NCBI): domain Eukaryota; kingdom Viridiplantae; phylum Streptophyta; class Pinopsida; order Pinales; family Pinaceae; genus Pinus; species Pinus albicaulis. The sequence continues at coordinate 77,216 of JAXQQM020080305.1, forward strand.
ATGTAGTGATTCCACCTGATAATGATAAATTGTAGGCTTCACAATTTAGAAGCTTGATTTCAAACTTTTTCAAAACCCATTGCTACATCTTAGGGGATACATTGGTACGAAAAGAGACGCAAAGTATCTTATCATATGATTAGGATTAATATATTTTAAATTTATGAAAAGCTAAGTTGATATCTTCATAACAAAGATAAGAGATTATACCTTTTCCTCAGTCACCACATCTCCAACTACTTTAACAGAGAAGTCCATACGTCATGTGTCCTTTAAAAGAGTTCCGTGTGAGATCCAAGGTGAGAAGAGAATCCTCAATTAAATCAAGATTAATTAACTGACCATTACTAAGAAGAAGAATTCCTTGAATGTTCCCTTATATTTGGGCCACTTCAAGGAGATATCCTAATGCATTTATTGGCAAGGATATAAATGAGCTAGGAGTAACTAATAAATAGCCATTTATCTTTTGATTTGTTTATTAGTTGTGGGTAGGTTTCTCTATTAAAGGTTATTTGAGTTTATGAATATCTTTTCACCGAATCAATGCCCTTGTTACCAGTGTGTTGATTACCAAATCATTAATTGGAAGGTGGTTGGAGTCAATGCATAGATATCTGGCAGTATGTATCATTTTCCTATGCCTCTGGTTCTCCATCATACCATCCTCCTTTTTGGATAGTAGCACATCAAAAAAGGAAATTTAACATCAATCTCCACTTCTTATCCATAAACAGTGGGCCTATGGCCCATCTGCTTCAGCAACATGGATTTTCACTCTCTACAATTAATCACCATCGAGTTCAAGCTCCTTCAATTATTGTTAGTTAAACAAAATGAATGCTCTGTTCAGATTTGGATTGAAAGGCATTATTTATTTGCTTCAGGTGCCAAGGACAATCCCCAAAAACGGTTTCAAGTGCAATCTGTTTTAACTGCTAGCAATAAAAAATACTCTGAATCTCTAGAATTTAAAACCAAGCTCCCTCAATCGGTTCTACCAGCTGTAAGATGTCTCTTCCCATCGAATATATATATATATATATATATATATATATTTGTGTGTGTGTGTGCCTTTTCATATGTGAATGGTTGTACAAGATTGTAAAAATGCATAGGCCTCAAGAATATCTTGGTGCATACATTTTGGGATATGTAGGTTTGAACCACTCAAAGGATGGCTATAGGTGTAATTTAGTGCTCATGGATGAGTTTTTTGTGAGTGTATCGGTTATTAAAGTCAAACAGAACATAGAAGGGGATGTAGGTATCCACTACCCTATGTACAAAGAGTGTGGGGTGCTGAGATAAAACACAGTGTAAATGATGATCATGGATGAGTTGTTTGATCATAAAAATAACATAGAAGGGGTTGTAGGTACTAGGAACCCACTAGAATTTGTATAGAGAGTGTGCAATGCTAAGCTAATACAGTGTAAACAGAGCACCAACAAATTAACAGATATGTGAATGTTGTACAGGCATGTAATTCCTACAAACATAGACAGGAAAACAATGTAATTCTGGATTGTTTCTTGTAATTTACATAGTACACAAGCAATGAATTATGTTGAGAAATATATAGGGCTGAAGTAAGGATGATTTCACACGCGTGACCTTACATTATGCTTCCAAGACTTCTTAATACCTTTTCTTTATTTTCTCCTTCTTATAGGGTTTGAGGAGTGATTTGACCAGAGTTTATGTGCACTATTTCGTCCTATTCCTGGCAGAATTTTTCCACCCTCTAATGCAGACATCCTGAGGCCTGAATTCGGCCCTCTTAACACAAATCACTGTAGCTGATTGTGGCATCCACTCGTTGTGATCCTGAGGTTATTTTTCGGGCTTATGAGGCCAATCCAAGGCCTAATTCTGAGACAAATATGAGTCTATTCCTAAGGCTTTAGGGTGATTAGGTAGATGTATAAACTTTTTTCTTAGGATTATTCAGCCCCTCGTTCTTGGCATACTTCTATGGAATTATTTGGGATTTCTCCAAAAGCACAAATTTCAAAAAATTTCACACTAATTAAAAGCTCACTAAGGAGTAATTCGAGTCAAGTCTGAGATTCTTCTGAGCATCAAAGTTTAAGTTTGATCTTCATTATTTACTGGACTGAAGGAAACTTCACAACAAAGTTGAGATCTATAATAAGAACTTGAAGGGCCTGCTGATGGAGGAAGTCTGAATTATGTCAAGTTCTTTCTGAGGTCATTGTCTTCAGTCCTTTTGTAGAAGCCTCCTAAGGCTCAGACCTAGTGCATTCCTAAGGCCCATTTTAGATTGGTTGAGGCTAACCTGTAAGGAGACTCATCCCAAGGACCCAATGTCTAAGGAAATCTGAACATAAATTCGATTATGGTTAGGCTGACTTAAAGCCAAGCCATTTTAAAAGATCCTCTTGAGCTTACAAGCCTAAGGAAAAATTCTAAAGGATATCTCAATGATGTTTGTCGCCTTTATAATAATTTTGAAGGTACATCAGTATTGTAGAAGGTTGACCTTGAAGTAGATCCGTGAGGTCTCTTGTTGAGAAAAATGAACATGTTAAGGAATTGAAGCAAAAAAATTTTATCACTGTCTAAAGAGGACGAGTTCCTCATTACGTTTAGAGACCAAATTTCCCTTGAAAATTTCAAGTCATTTGCAGATCTAGTACTGTCCTATCACTATTATAGCAGGCCAAGGATATAAATGATTGAAGACATATTGGATTGAATATTTTTCACAAACCGGTTGTTGCAAAGATCTAAGCTTCTAAAGTAATGATGCCATATGTAATACTGTATTAAATGTTGTATTTATTGCTAATATTATTCATGAAATTAGCATTATTGCTAATATTATTGCATTTATTGAGAAGTATCTGCTCTTTTGAAAGCTTTTGCCAACTATGTTGACAGCCTATGCGGTACTCTATATCCTGTAGATTATGAAATTTGGCTAAAATGGTTAAGCAGGGCAATGCCTGGAAATGATCATGGAAAGATGATTGAATATATTGTTGCTTCAGTGAGGAGTGATGATGTGGCAGAATCATCAGGGACCTCTGCAGCATCTTTGGCCTGAAGCAATACATAATTTTAATTTATTATTGACTAGATGTAGCTATGTTGGATCCTACAGCTTGAATTTAAGGTCAAGTTTGTGCCATATATCCTGCATCTGGAAATATTTGCTCCATGTATCTAAACTGGTTTTTTTCCTGTAGGAATTACGTGTTTTCAGGCCATTTTACCATTTTTTATTTAAAACAGTTTGATACCAAGTTGTGAGCAGGAGGCAGGCTATCATCCTTGAAAGAAATTTGGAGTTATTGTGAACACTTAACTGTGCTAGTTGTGGACTAAGAAGTCAATAGGGAGGGGTAGAACTGTTGGCTACATCTTGCTCATTGTTGCTGATTGTTGACACCTAATCCTATGGGTTGGGTGTGGATATGTAATATTGTATAATAAATAATATTAGGAAATAAGGAAGGCCAAGAGTCATTGGGAGATGAATCCCAATATCATCACCTCCATGTATAAATACATGTTCATTCTTCATTCAATAAACATTCTGATTTGAGGAGTTACCTCCTGGTTTGATATGGTATCAGAGCTAGTCCCACTATTGGCATTTTTTCCAGTGGTGTAACTCCCTCATTCCTTTGCTCAGTCAGTTTTTCTGTATAATTTTGCTGCTCCATTAAATTGATTCTATATACTGTTATTCTGCATTTTTTTTATCTCTGCACAGCTCTGACATTTGTAGCTCCTGCAGCTCCTGAAGATTCTGCAATTCTGCAGTTCCTGAAATACTGCAAATTGCAGCCCCTGCACACACCTGCAAATTCTGCAGTAGTTATTAAATTCCACCATTTAAAATTTGTAACGACCTCTCGGCATCCCTCTCTCCAACGCTCTCTTCCTCTCACTCCCCACGCCCTCTCACACTTCCCTCACGCCTTAATCCCTCTACGCATTACCCGACTCCATAACCTTTCCATCCCCCTCCATTCATACATCATTCTGTCATGGTGGTCTGTCAATAATACAGCGTTCTGTCGTGGTATATAAGTGCTCCTCCTTTACAGTTAACACGCCCACCGCCCATATATAACAACGCTCCTCTCCTACTGTCTAACACGCACAAAGGGATTGAACTCAATACATGTTTTAACACCATTCCGCTACATCCTACCCGCTTTCACATACCTCCTCATTCGACTGCACATTATCCATGGGCTGTCGGTCCTGCCCGTGGCCTGACTCATCTGCATATATACGCCGACCATTCATAATACCGTGTTTGTAATACCACTCATCTCGGATATATTTCAATACAGTCATATATTTATATACGCCCACCATTCATAATACAGTGTTTGTAATACCACTCATCTCGGATATATTTCAACATAGTCATATATTTATATACGCCGACCATTCATAATACGGTGTTTGCAAACGCAGTTCCAAACTACACGTTGTACGGTGTCACACGACTGTTCAAAATTCTCTCCCACCTCCACGCTGTTTCTAATACCACTTCCACCATTTTACCACCCCCTCCCACTATCATATGATATTTACAATACCAATGTTCAATACCAATGTTCAATGCATATATAATACCGCCCCTCCTGTCTGTCCCATTTAACTATACCGCCCCTTTTCATACATTCACATACCACCTTGTCATATATATTCACGCCCCCTTTCATATTTAACAATACCACCCCTCCTCATATAACACTCCATACCGCCCTTCATAGTATTCAATACCGCTTCCCCTCAGTCATAATACCCCCCACCATACTTTCAATACAATTTTTCCTCTAACACAAAAAAATATAATTTTTTTTGGTGCAGAATTCAGTATTTTTAGCAAGAGTTTTTGTCCTTTTAAATTCAGTATATTTTCCAGCAAAGAGTCTTTGTCCCCTTTAATTGAGAAAATTTCCAGAATTGAAAGTTTCCTAGCAGAATTTTTTCCTCTTCAAAAGAATTTTTTCCAGCAAACTAATGCATTCTCTCATCTCTATTGTTGGGGTGGTTCTCTCCGGCAAAGAGAACTATCTTGAATGGTATCAGAAGATTAAACACACACTCATTTTTAATGAGTTTTGGAAAGGAATCTGTGAAGGACAAGAAGGAAATCCACCAGCAAAGCCCACTTCAGACAAAGAGCTCACCATTTGGGAAAACAAGAACTGCAAGGCCTATGCCTTGATTGCAGCTTCTGTAAATGAAGAGGTGATTCGCCACATTTCATCATTCTCAAATGCCTATGATGCCTTGAGAAAACTAAAAGAACTCTATGACTCACATTCAAAATTAGAAAATGTTCAATTGATGATTAAGCTGGTCAGTCTTGAAATGACGAACGATGATCCCCTTGCCTTAGCTTCAGAAGTTAGATCGATCATGCATGATATTGATAGCACTGGTGTAAAAATGGACATACGTCTCATAGCATATGTTAAGGCATTATATCTGACTTACTCACATTATCTTGAGTCTTTGCAAGGAAGTGGGAACCTTGAGCATATCACCTTTGATACACTTGAGAAAAAGTTTGCAGAAAGAGAGAAAGCTTTCGGGAAGATGACAGTCCCTTCGTCTTTCGAAGAGGTTGCATACTTGGCACATAGAGAAAAGAGTCATGCTCCAGATTCATCCAGAGGAAGAGGTGGCAGAAGAGGCAGAGGAAGAAGAAACTTCACAGAAAGGGGGGGCAGAAAATCTGACAAATCCAATCTTCATTGCACACGTTGCAATAAAGATGGACATGATGCATCCAAATGCATAACACCTTGGGATAAAATTGAGCAGCAAAGAAATCAAGACAAAGGTAAAACTAATGAAAAAGACAAAGGTAAAGCACTTGAATCTGCTCACTATGTTCTAGCACATTGTAACAATGGAGTAACTGAAGACTTATTTGATGTTTCATTTACTTCATGGAGAGATGATTGGTTGCTAGATTCAGGAGCAACATGTCACATGACATTTAGAAAAGATTTTTTTGAAGAATTCACTGAAAAAGTTGATGGAGCAGTATATTTCACAGATAAATCCAAACTCAAGCCGTCAGGGCTTGGCATAGTCAGGCTTAAGTTGCCTGGTCTTCCAGATCATATCCTACATGAGGTTCTATAACTCCCTGAGTTGAGGAGGAACTTGCTGTCCCTGGTCCAAATCTGCCAGCAAGGACACTCCATTCACTTTTTTGATGGCAAGGCAGAGGTCAGAAAAGCATCAGATCACTCACTTGTCATGGAGGGAATAGAAGAAGGGAGACTCTTGAAGCTGAAAGGTTCATCTGCTCATGCTCAAAACTTTGCATTCAGTTCACATCATGATGAAGGTACATTCCCATCAAGTCTTTGATGGCATGCTAGATTTGGACACTTAAACTATGAAAGCCTTCATTTGTTGAAGAAAAATGGTGTTAATGGACTGCCTACAATTCCTAGAAAACCTAAGGAATGTGATGCTTGTATTCTAGGAAAGCATAGCAAACAACCATTTCATGATTCACAATCCAGAGCACATAGAAAACTTGAGCTTGTTCATTCAAATTTATGTGGCCCTATGCCTATTTCTTCTGCAAATGGAAATAAATACATGATGAAATTTATTGATGACTACACTAGAATGTGTTGGATTTACTTATTGAAGAATAAATCTGATGCTTTTCAAACATTCAAGAATTTTCATGCATGGATTGAAAATGATGCACAAACTCATATTGGCTCTCTACGTACTGATAATGGAAAAGAATACACTTCAAACTAATTTGAAAATTATCTTCGTCAACATGGAATCAAACATCAAACAGCTGTGCCATATAATCCTCAACAGAACGGTGTAGCTGAAAGAATGAACAGAACTATTTTAAATATGGTTTGCTCCATGTTATTTTTCAAGAATGTGAAATTGATGTTTTTGGCTGATGCAGTTCTATGTTATGTTTACATAAAGAATAGGTGTCCTTCAAGTGCAATTAGAAACAAAACTCCTTTTGAAATGTGGCATGGCCACATTCCTTCGATAAAGCATTTCAGGGTCTTTGGGTCCACCTGTTATGCCTTGATTCCCAAGGGTCAAAGGAACAAACTTGGTGCTAGAAGTAGAAAATGTATCTTCTTGGGGTACTCCAATACCTCCAAAGGATATCGTCTCTATGATGAAGAAAATAAGAAGTTTATAATAGCAATAGATGTCATATTCCTTGAATATTCCAAGAGTGACAAGGTTTTTGAGCGGCAACTTGATCGCCTGGATAGATTCACACATGCAAAGTCTTTCCAAGAATTTGATAATGAGATTCCACATCTTGAAGGGGGGATTCCGATATTGAATCAAACTGTGGAATCATGTCCTGAAGCACTCTCTCCCCCACATGAAGAAACAACCATGGATGACACATTGAATGATGTAATTGACAGAATTGGGAGATTGAATCTTGAATCAATCCCAACTCAGTCAAGTGAGCAGCCTGGGCCATCTCAGAAATGTCCTCCCAAATGGCTGACAAAGACACTGGAGAATGTTCATCCTGATGAGGTTGGAAAAACAGGAACAAGAATTTCCACTCAAAAAATCGAAGGTGATGTAGATAATTTTGATTCTCCTGTTGATATGGATATTGCTTATAACTGTGAATTGAGTTTGTCTACAAATCGTGAACCAACTTCCTTCAAAGAAGCCACTTCTCATGATGAATGGAAAGAAGCGATGCAAAAGGAGTATGATGCCTTGATAAAGAATGGCACTTGGAAGCTGGTTGATCCGCCTTTGGGAACAAAACCAATTGGATGTAAGTGGGTCTACAAGAACAAGTACAAAGCAGATGGCTCACTTGACAAGCACAAGGCCAGGCTTGTGGCAAAAGGTTTTGCACAAAAAGAAGGAATCGATTATGAAGAAACTTTTTCTCCCACAGCAAAATGGACCACCATCCAAACTCTCTTTGCCCTAGCAGCTCAGAATGGATGGAAAGTCCATCAAATGGATGTAAAAACAACTTTTTTGAATGGAGATCTAAAAGAGAAAGTTTATATGTCCCAGCCAGAAGGATTTGTTGTAAAGGGTCAAGAACACAAAGTTTGCAAGCTTATAAAATCCTTGTATGGCCTCAAGCAAGCACCATGAGCCTGGTATGAGAAATTAACCGAGCATCTTTTGAAACTTGACTTCAAACATTTTGATCTTGATGATGCAACTTTGTTTGTTAAGAAAGTTGGAAAAATAGTTGTATATCTTGTGGTATATGTAGACGATATTTTGATAACAGGGAACAACGAGAGCTATATTGCATCCATGAAGAAAGAATTGTAGAAAGGTTTTGAAATGACTAATTTGGGTCATGTTCATTACTATCTGGGTAGTGAAGTAATTCAACATCCTAAATTTATATTTCTTTCTCGAAAGAAGTACATTGGAGATCTCTTGAACAAGTTTGGCATGGATGAATGTAATCCCTTAACCACTCCAATGGAACAAAACTTGAAACTCACATCTATTTAAGGGAAGGAATTTAAGGATGCAACTAAGTATAGACAGCTTATAGGAAGTCTTATCTACCTGACCACCACCAGACCTGACATTTCATTTGCTGTTGGAATCCTCTCAAGGTTCATGCAAAAACCTTGTAAAGGACATTGGTCTGCTGCAAAAAGAGTGTTAAGGTACTTGAAGGGGACTCAAGACTTTGGACTCAAATATACACAGGTAGGCGACTTCAGCTTGATCGGATACTCTGATTCAGACTTTGATGGCGACAAAGAAATAGGGGTGTCTACTACATGTTACACCATGAGTCTTGGATCAGGAGCTGTCTCATGGAGATCACGCAAACAGTCAGTTCCAGCAGATTCCACGACCGAGGCAGAATATGTGGCAGCAGTTGAAGCAACAAAGGAAATTGTGTGGCTCCGGAAAATCCTGGAAGATTTGCAGATGAAACAGATGTATTCCACTCCACTCATGATCGACAACACTTCTGCAATAAAGTTGGCCAAGAACCCAAAGTTCCATGATCGAACAAAGCACATCAATACAAAGTACCATCTCATTCGACATCATGTTCAAGCCAAAACCATCCATCTACATCATTGTTCCACAAATGAGCAAACTGCTGACATCTTCACCAAAGCACTTGGAAGAGAAAAGTTTGAAAAGTTCAGATCAATGCTTGGACTCACCAACATCCCTTCGGATTAAAGGGGGGAATGTTGACACCTAATCCTATGGGTTGGGTGTGGATATGTAATATTGTATAATAAATAATATTAGGAAATAAGGAAGGCCAAGAGTCATTGGGAGATGAATCCCAATAGCCTCACCTCCATGTATAAATACATGTTCATTCTTCATTCAATAAACATTCTGATTTGAGGAGTTACCTCCTGGTTGGACACTGATTTTGGTATAGATGCAATTGATGATTTAATTTCACTCCAGATTATGGATTTCTCATACATGTTTGTAGTATGTACCGGGTTCCTCAAAACAATAGGTGCATTGTAGTGTCTCAGATCTCTTCCCTCCAATCATATTCATTCTGTATGGGAAAAGTGGAATATGTAATAAGGGAACTGTACTAAAGATCATTTCATCTTAGCCAATCTGTATGCTCCACCTGGCACCATGCCTTAATCACACTTTTTCACATTGCTTTTGGATATGCTATAAATATTTGTGGCACATAGTTCAGCTGACTGCAATTGGTTTTATGTGGGAACACTGGTGTAAAGTTAATTTTAATGAGGACTGCTCTCATTTTAGCCTAGGGGAATCGAGGAGCTTTAAGCAGAGTTTCTTCAAACATTTTGCATGCAACAAAAAAACTACTATTGAAGAATGAAGATATCACCTTACCATTTTGCCTGCTGATGGAGGAAGGGCCTGTAGTAAGAGTAAGCTCTGGCTACCGGGGAGGGAGAATAGAGCATGCCGCGGAAAAGAATTCAATTTTTTAAATGTATGAGAAAATTTTCAAATTGTATCCATATTTCTTTAAAAATGGCATACTTCTGGAGTTTCTTGCACGTTTTGTGGGCGGTTCTTTGCAGCAGGAGACGTATAACTAATTTTGTTGATTTTTCAGTAATGGTACTGCTAGGATTTGAGTTGATTATGGAGGTGGAAAGTAGTTGTAGTGATTCATCATTGGAGATGAGTGGGACAATGATAAACCTTAACAACGATAAACCTTGGGATGATCTTGATGATGAGGTAAGGGACAATCAACTAGAAAGCTACACAAGTTGTTGACCTGCCAATTTAGGAATGGTCCACCAAGTCCCCGTGGTACCAGTATAAATACGTGTCTCACCTTTTTAACGAGGAAATCACATAGAAAAAGTGAATTTTTTCTTCATTTATATGATGAGTAAATCACATAGCATAAGTGATTTCTTGCTTCATCTTTAAAACTTGGTATGATCACATTTCAATAGATTAGAAAATAAATTAGCAAAATTGTTATAGTTTATAGTTTGATTTTTATTTTTATTTGTTTGATTTAAAATTTTGTTGTCTAAAAATGATTTCATACAAGCCCAGATATCATTGTTTATGTTGAGCCTTGTAGCGTGCCACAAGGGAAACTAATACTAATGGCGAAAGAAAATAGTCTAGGTATATCAAAATGTAAATAACTAGTATTTCTAACTACAAGACTACTAAAATAAAATTTACTATTGAAAGAAAATGACATAATACAAGAGGTTGTAAGAGACATGACGTATCTGATGAAGTGAATGGGGCTAGATCTTGGGAAGTGATGCCTCTTGGAGCTGAAGAGTTTCAAACCACATTGGAGATGTCCTTCAATGTGATATAATCATGCATTCAGACTGACGAGACAAGAATGTTGGTGTAATTGAACTCATTGAATTCCATTCAGAAAGGAGATGATGTTGTTGTGGTCCTATGTTTTTCCTTTGGGACCCTACCTAGGAGTGTCTTCATTTTCCAGTTGAGGGTAATGGAGTTAATATATTGGTTCTATCTTCCCTTGGTATGCCCATGGTTAGGAAACCAATTGGTTACCTCGACTTGGATTACAGAATCTGAGTAAGCATGGATGTATTTTGTAGCCAAAGCGTCAAGTTGGCAGATTTCCTCTTCGATTTCCAAAGGAGTAGAGGAGTGGAAAATAAAGGCAACATTTTGAGCTTGAGATTAAGCACATGGTAGTCCTTGAGATCATTTACCACCAGACCCCCATTGACAGCAAATCCTCTAGCAAGGCATGGTTTTCCAGGTCACAATAAGCCAAAGAGAGGACAAACCCTAGAGAACGAGAAACTAAGAATACCACAAAACAAAATGCAAAGTAAAAGGGATGACCAATAAAGACAAAGCTGCCAAGGTAGGTCTAGAGAAGACTCTAAGAAGGTGAAAAAATGTGTTAATAGAGAGGGAGGGACTATATACAGGGTCCATTAACAACCATAAGAAATTGAAGACGCCATTACCTATGCACACATCCAAGGTTATCTATAAAATATGAACTAGAAGCCACCATGCAAAAGATATGAAATTGAAAGAGTTGAAGAAGCAATAGAGTTTGGACATAAACTAATTATTGAGAAATGTTCAACCCGTTGGGCTTTGAAATGTTACAAGTTGAGGACAAGCCTTCACTATTCACCTCCTCTTCCTACTCGGGCGTCTATCGTATCCACCACCAATGTCCTAGGGGACACCTCCTCAATCATCATCATCCTACTCTTCTCATAGATATTTGGCACCGAGTTCATTTTTGGGCTATGACTTCCATCTCGCAATAATTTTTTTTGGGTTAGCAATAATGGAATCTCATTTATCATTAATTATTTTTAGGTTTACAACCCCTTTTTCCTTTATATTTAGAAAAGGTCAGTGGTGAAAATTTGTGATTTTGAGCTTACAAGCCTAAGGAAAAATTCTAAAGGATATCTCAATGATGTTTGTCGTCTTTATAAGAATTTTGAAGGTACATCAGTATTGTAGAAGGTTGAACTTGAAGTAGATCAGTGAGGTCTCTTGTTGAGAAAAATGAACATGTTAAGGAATTGAAGCAAAAAGTTTTTATCACTGTCTAAAGAGGACGAGTTCCTCATTACGTTTAGAGACCAAACTTCCCTCGAAAAGGTCAAGTCATTTGCAGATCTAGTACTATCCTATCACTATTATAGCAGGCCAAGGATATAAATGAATGAAGACATATTGGATTGAATTTTTTTCACGAACCTGTTTTTGCAAAGATCTAAGCTTCTAAAGTAATGATGCCATATGTACTACTGTATTAAATGTTGCATTTATTGCTAACATTATTCATGAAATTAGCATGATAGAAGTTGCCTTGCATTGGAGAGAGAGATCTTGGGCAAAAAGGCGCATACAACAATAGTTTGGAGAAGTCTCTGCTCTTTTGAAAGCTTTTGCCGACTATGTTGACAGCCTATGCGGTACTCTATATCTTGTAGATTATGAAATTTGGCTAAAATGGTTAAGTAGAGCACTGCCTGGAAATGATCATGGAAAGATGATTGACTATAGTGATGCTTCAGTGAGGAGTGATGATGTGGCAGAATTATCAGGGACCTCTGCAACATCTTTGGCCTGAAGCAATACATAATTTTAATTTATTATTGACTAGCTGTAGCTGTGTTGGATCCTACAGCTTGAATTTAAGGTAAAGTTTGTGCCATATATCCTACATTTGGAAATATTTTCTCCATGTATCTGAACTGGTTTTGTTCCTGTAGGAATTACGTGTTTTCAGGCCATTTTCCCATTTTTTATTTAAAACAGTTTGATACCAAGTTGTGAGCAGGAGGCAGGCTATCATCCTTGAAAGAAATTTTGAGTTATTGTGAACACTTAACTGTGCTAGTTGTGGACTAAGAAGTCAATAGGGAGGGGTAGAACTGTTGGCTGCATCTTGCTCATTGTTGCTGATTTTGGTATAGATGCAATTGATGATTTAATTTCACTCCAGATTATGGATTTCTCATACATGTTTGTAGTATGTACCGGGTTCCTAAAAACACTAGGTGCATTGTAGTGTCTCAGATCTCTTCCCTCCAATCATATTCATTCTGTATGGGAAAAGTGGCATATCTAATAAGGGAACTGTACTAAAGATCATTTCATCTTAGCCAATCTGTATGCTCCACCTGGCACCAGGCCTTAATCACACATTTTCACACTGTTTTTTGATATGCTATAAATATTTGTGGCACATAGTTCGGCTGAATGCAATTGGTTTTCTATGGGAACACTGGTGTAAAGTTAATTTTAATGAGGACTGCTCTCGTTTTAGCCTAGGGGAATCGAGGAGCTTCAAGCAGAGTTTCTTCAAACATTTTGCATGCAACAAAAAAACTATTATTGAAGAATGAAGAAATCACCTTACCATTTTGCCTGCTGATGGAGGAAGGGCCTGTAGTAAGAGTAAGCTCTGGCTACCGAGGAGGGAGAATAGAGCATGCCGCGGGAAAGAATTTGATTTTTTAAATGTATGAGAAAATTGTCAAATTGTATCCATATTTCTTTAAAAATGGCATACTTCTGGAGTTTCTTGCACGTTTTGTGGGCGGTTCTTTGCAACAGGAGACGTATAACTAATTTTGTTGATTTTTCAGTAATGGTACTGCTAGGATTTGAGTTGATTATGGAGGTGGAAAGTAGCTGTAGTGATTCATCAGTGGAGATGAGTGGGACAATGATAAACCTTAACAATGATAAACCTTGGGATGATCTTGATGATGAGGTAAGGGACAATCAACTAGAAAGCTGCACAAGTTGCTGACCTGCCAATTTAGGAATGGTCCACCAAGTCCCCATGGTACCAATGTAAATACGTGTCTCACCTTTTTAATGAGGAAATCACATAGAAAAAGTGAATTTTTTCTTCATTTATATGATGAGTAAATCACATAGCATAAGTGATTTCTTTCTTCATCTTTAAAACTTGGTATGATCACATTTCAATAGATTAGAAAATAAATTAGCAAAATTGTTATAATTTATAGTTTGATTTTTATTTTTATTTGTTTGATTTAAAATTTTGTTGTCTAAAAATGATTTCATACAAGCCCAGATATCATTGTTTATGTTGAGCCTTGCAGCGTGCCATAAGGGAAAGTAATACTAATGGCGAAAGAAAATAGTCTAGGTATATCAAAATGTAAATAACTAGTATTTCTAACTATAAGACTGCTAAAATAAAATTTAATATTGAAAGCAAATTACATAAGACAAGAGGTTGTAAGAGACATGACGTATCTGATGAAGTGAATGGGGCTAGATCTTGGGAAGTGATGCCTCTTGGAGCTGAAGAGTTTCAGACCACATTGGAGATGTCCATCAATGTGATATAATCATGCATCCAGACTGACGAGACAAGAATGTTGGTGTAATTGAACTCATTAAATTCCATTCAGAAAGGAGATGATGTTGCTGTGGTCTTATGTTTTTCCTTTGGGACCCTGCCTAGGAGTGTCTTCATTTTCCAGTTGAGGGTAATGGAGTTAATATATTGGTTCTATCTTCCCTCGGTATGCCCATGGTTAGGAAACCAATTGGTTACTTCGACTTGGATTACATAATTTGAGTAAGCATGGAGGTATTTTGTGGCCAAAGCATCAAGTTGGAAGATTTCCTCTTCGATTTCCAGAGGAGTAGAGGAGTGGAAAATAAAGGCAACATTTTGAGCTTGAGATTAAGCACATGGTAGTCCTTGAGATCCTTTACCACCAGACCCCCATTGACAACAAATCCTCTAGCGAGGCATGGTTTTCCAGGTCACAATAGGCCAAAGAGAGGACAACCCCTAGAGAACAAGAAACTAAGAATACCACAAAACAAAATGCAAAGTAAAAGGGATGACCAATAAAGACAAAGCTGCCAAGGTAGGTCTAGAGAAGACTCTAAGAAGGTGAAAAAATGTGTTAATAGAGAGGGAGGGACTATATACAGGGTCCATTAACAACCATAAGAAATTGAAGACGCCATTACCTATGCACACATCCAAGGTTATCTATAAAATATGAACTAGAAGCCACCATGCAAAAGCTATGAAATTGAAAGAGTTGAAGAAGCAATAGAGTTTGGACATAAACTAATTATTGAGAAATGTTCAACCCGTTGGGCTTTGAAATGTTACAAGTTGAGGACAATCCTTCACTAGTCACCTCCTCTTCCTACTCGGGCGTCTATCGTATCCACCACCAATGTCCTAGGGGACACCTTCTCAATCATCATCATCCTACTCTTCTCATAGATATTTGGCACCGAGTTCATTTTTGGGCTATGACTTCCATCTCGCAATAATTTTTTTTGGGTTAGCAATAATGGAATCTCATTTATCATTAATTATTTTTAGGTTTACAACCCATTTTTCCTTTATATTTAGAAAAGGCTAGTGGTGAAAATTTGTGATTTTAAGTATAAAGTGAATGATTCCCCTATGAGGATGCTATTTCAGCTTCAATCCATTGGTTTTCCATTTTCTGGTGAACAAGTTATCCTCTCGCTCATGTTTTACATGCAAACTGTTTGTGTGGCCAAGTTTCAAGTAGGCCTTGGTGAACATGCCATGGACTCCACTTGGAGGGATTCAATATATCACGTGTGGCTACACAACAGGTTACGTAGAGCCTCCGTATTCACATTAAATTCATGATGGAGGGAGACGGGTTATGTGCGATTACAAAGGATTTATGACATATCAATTGTTTAGTCGATGTAGGTCAGGGGGCAAGATCATACACAAGATTGGATATGGTTTTGAATTCCTCTGACAGACTATTGAGGTTCATTAAATTCATGATGGAGGGAGATAGGTTATGTGTGACTACAAAGGATTTATGACATATCAATTATTTAATCGATGTAGGTCAAGGGGAGAGATCATACACAGGATGGGATATGGTTTTGAATTCCTCTGACAGACGATTGAGGTTCATCTATGACCTTGCCATTTTGCGCACTATTGGGATGGCAGAATCATGGGAGAAGCATTACACTTGGTGTTTGGTAGGTCCTTGTCTCGCATCTGATAAATGTTTCATTTCGTATGTTGAGTTATATATCAGTTATTTTCATGATTTAGTGTGGCAAACTTCACTGGTGAGTTTAAGGTGAAGGGCTCCAAGTCTTGCAGCTCTATCCCACTAATGTACGGGCCTGAGCTCTGCCATCAGCACGCTTGATTTTTTCCCTCGATTTATTCTCGCTTTTCAACGTTCCTCCCTACATTCTTTCCTGATATCCCCTCCATTCCCACTGCGTTCTCTCTAATTTTTTCCTTGGTTCATTGGAATGATACCAAGCATTGTTTCATCACTATGTGTTGTTTGGTATCATAATTTTATTTCAGTGGTGCGCTTCCTATGGTAGTGGCATTGAGAAATCCTTCATTGAATATGGTAAAACACCTGGTAAAGGGAAAGGTAAAGCACATGAATCTGTGTATTATGTTGTGGAACATTACAACATGTCTGCATATGTGTATACATGAACATATTTGACCCCTTATGAAATCAATAGATATATAATTTCAAGATGATTTGTGGAAGAAGACACTCAACTATGGGCATATACCATTTAGATGTTGAATATGTCATGAGTACAAACATTTATATCACCACTGACGTTTGTTGGTAAACAAGATGAAGTCCCATGAATCGGTGTCGAATCAAGAAAATAATGGGTTTACAACTATTGAGCATAGCCATTGTAACCCTAAACATGGCTCCTCACATAAACTAATTAGGGATTGGGGGCTTAGGGGTTAAGGGGTTAGGGATTTGGATCAGCTTATGGGTTAGAGGATTTAGGCGCATTTAGGGGTTAAGGGAATAATGAGTTGGTGGTTAAGGGATTAGGGATTCGGGTTAGGGGATTTGGAAATTAAGGATTTGAGGGGTTAGGGGTGAGAGGTTAATGGGTTATGGGTTAAGCATTAACGGTTTAGGTGTTTAGGGGTTAGGAGTTTAGGTGTTAGTGGTTTATGGGTTTAAGGGTACAACAACACTATAAGGTTTATAGGTTGATTGATATTGACATGGATAGGGTAAGCTTCAATAGTGAAGTTATTTTTGATGAGGAGGTTGGACCTTTCCAAACTTCTCATAAGTTTTTAATTACTTAGAAGCTGGAAGGGGTTGAGGATTTAGGTGTCAAGCTTCAGGTAGCTGCACTTGAAGAGGGGTGGAATATTTTGAGCATGATGACTTTCGAACATTCTGTAGAAGATCCACAGAGTTTTCAGAGCTTGTCAGGAAGGGAAGCTACATTGAATACCATTTTATGAAGGGCAAGCTTGGAGATCAGCATAGAGGGTCCTTTAGTTGGTACTTTCAGACATATGTGGACCAATGAACATGACATCAACCACTAGTGCTAGGTAATTCCTTCCATTTGTTGATTATTTTAGTAGAAAATGTGGGTATATATTCTATAATTAAAATATGATGTGTTTAATGAATTTCAAAAGTTCAAAGCATTAATAGAGAAATAGTTATGTTGTCACATTTCCTCTCTTAGATATGATACTGGTGGGAAATTCTACTTAAAATATTTCAATAAATTTTGTGCTAAAAATGGGATTCAAAGACAATATACTACACCTTACACTCCACAACAAAATGTATTGGTTGAGAGGAAAAACTGTACTATCACAAAGATGGCTAGGTGTAAGTTGCAGAGGAAGTCTATTCCAAATGGGTTTTGAGCTGAGGCAATGTTCACAATAGTATACCCATTCCAATTCCAACAAAAACACATGACTCCAACCCTCACACGACCCAACCCAACCCGCCCTGAACCACTCGAACGCGTTTCCTTGGGCGCCCTCACATGACCAGAACTTACCCGATCTGATCTGCCCGAATGCGTTTCTCTAGGCACCCTCACACGAACCGACTCGACCCACCCTGACCCGCCCGAACACGTTTCCTTGGGCGCCCTCTCACGGCACGACTCGAACTGACCCACCTGAATGCGTTTCATTAGGTTCCCTCACACGACCCGATCCGACCCCACCTGACCCACCCAAACGCGTTTTCCTGGGCGCCCTCACATGACACGACCTAACCTGACCCACGCAAAAGCGTTTCCTTGGACAACCTCACACAACACGATCGAACTCGACCCGACACAACACGGGCAGTCACAACTTAGCATTTTTTATATGACCACCCTCACACGACCCGACCCCACCCAAACTGACCCCACCCGACCGGCCTGAACGTCGAATGCACGAGGGAGAAAATAGAAAACGGGTCGCACGAACATGTAGTACAAGGCACATAGGCGGTTAGTACAACTTAGCATTTTTTATATGGACAACCTCACACGACCTGACCCGACCTGACCCGACACACCTGAATGCGTTTCTATGGGCGCCCTCACACGACCTGACCCGCCCGAACACATTTCCCTGGGTGCCCTCACACCACCTGACCGAACCGGACCGGACTCGCCCGAATGCGTTTTCGTGGGAGCCCCCACATGACCTGACACGACCTAACCCGAACACGTTTCCTTGGGTGCCATCACACGACCTGTCCCGACCCACCCGAACGTTAAAGGAATGAGGGATAAAACGACAAACGGGTCTCACGAACATGCACAAGGCACACGAGTGGTCACAACTTAGCATGTTTTATACGACCTCCCTCACATGATCCGACCCGAACGCGTTTTTTGTGGCGCCCCAACACGACATGACCCGACCCGCCCGAACGAAGGGCGCATTAGGGAGAAAACAGAGAACAAATCGAAAAAATGTACAAAAGAAACACGAGCGGTCACAAATTAGCATTTTTGGTACGACCACCATCACACGACCCAACCTGACCTAACCCACCCGGACGCATTTCCCTGAGCGCCCTCACACGACCAGACCTGAAATGTGCACAAGAAACATAGGTGGTCACAACGTAGCATTTTTTATACGACCACCCTCACACGGCGTGCACGACCGAACGAAGGCACAAGTGAGAAACCAGAAAACGGGCCGCACGAACGTGCACAGGGCACCCGTGCGGTCACAATACTCTTGAAGGTACATGAATTAGGGACTACATTGATGTGACAGAATTGGTGGATGCATACGTGAAGCCTTAGTTAATGTTCATCCTAGTGAAGTAGAGTTATATAATGTTGGCTCGGGAAAGGGTATGTACGTAAGCTATAACTATAGTTTTTGCATATTGTTTTTATTATGTCGAGTCTAATTTATTTTAGACCTTTTTCTTACCTATGCCATTTTGATGTGGAAAAGAGGTACTTAAGGAGTGTTTGAAAAGTAATAACGAAATTTAATATTAGATTATGATTGAAAAGTTATGCATTAATATTGGTCTAAATCACAATAATGGGGATGTGGACATAAAATTGTACTGTCTTGTGAAACTTGAGGCAGAAGAATAATAGTCTTTTTTCCCCGTAAGGGACAGAAATCAAGTGTTGGAACAAAAAATTAGATACAAAGTGTGATTTGATACCACAAATAGGGAGCCAAAAGAGCTTGGAAATAGAGGGGGGGATGTTTGAGCTAGGGGAGATGCCTACACAAGGAGGAGACCCAAAATTTATCGAAACATAGAAAGAGACAAGCTGGAAGAAAGGGAGGGACTTGTCCAACTAAGAAAAAAAAGCAGAATAGAACTAAGGGTACCAAAGAAGTTAGTATTTATGCAGGGTAAATTGTGTGTATGAAAATTGTGCAAGACTTGGGATGCATGAAGCTACACTAGTGATGGTGCCCTCAACACAGTAACACCTATTTCCATGGAAAGGTTGCAAGATGCGCACAGGGTGGTGAAGAAGCTTGAAATTCGAAGATGAGAAATTCAACACCCACTGGAAAAAATTCCAACTTGACTTCTTGAGATTTACGAAAATGCATTGACAACCTGGAGGGGAAATATTCCCAACTTCTTACTGCATAGGAGGAAACTGAGCCAAGAAAAGACAAGAGAATTCCCCATGTTTTCGCTTTGAATGAGACGAGCAAGACAACGTTCACAACACCGAGCAAGAGACACATAATATTGAAAGAAGTATTAGCATCGATGGAGTTTACATAATATTGAATTGATACTTTCTTCCTTGTCATATTAATGCCAACCATGAATTCCACCTTTAGACTAGTGAACTCCCATGCCCGAGGGATCGAATCAACCACGAAATTCATTAACTCTCCCCACCCTGTATCCATCAATGAACTTGGTACAAAGGCAAAGGAGGGAATTAAGGGTTGTCCAACTTCATAAGACTCCACATGTGAGGGGTAAATGGGTGCGTGACCAACACCCCTACAAACCACCACCTCAACCTTAATGACGAGATCCTGACGCCAAATGTTATGCGTGATGCGAATATGTGCATATATAGGATGAGACAGGGGGGGGCATAGAAAGGAGGGCTTTGGAAATATTAAAAAAATAATTCTCATGGTGCATATATCCAACTAGAAAAACAAGAGAGAGGGACAATTATATTGAGTGGAATTATTCATGGAATATCTTTCCAACCTGACATGTCTTTGATCTCATACTAACCCGCTTCCTTCAAGAAGGAAGGATTGATTCATTTGTGTATCTGCCTCTTTGTTTTGGCTTCTTAAAATGTGGTAATAAGCCTTTTGAGAGAATTATTTTAGGGTACTATCAATTTTTCTAAGGAGGAGGGATAAATTGTTGTTCTTCAGGAGAAAACCTTTTTGAAGGTGTTGAATAGTGATAAGGCAATCCCCCAAGATCGCTAACTTAGAGACATCTCGATCATTAGCCAATTGGAGACTTGGAAGAAGCCCATACATTTATGTGAGATTGTTCATTCTTTGGACTAGCCCCCATAAGTACTTTATTTTTCATATTCCATCGGGATTTAGGAGAATCTCTCCCCCTCCCCCTCCCTCCACCCCAACTATTTAACTTTTATATTTTATTGAACTATTATGCTTCTATTATAACTCTTTATAAATGTATAAATTTATATAATTTAAATGTATGTGGTATAAAAAAAAAACTTAACATATTAGAATCGTGAAGATAAAGATAAAAAAATAGAAACTAAAAATATTATTAAAAAAAGTGGTGTTCTATGTAAATTAACAACATAACTTCCAACATGATCCTCATAAAACTAACTTAACCCATATTGGTCTACTGTCAAGTTTGATATTTCAATAATTTTTTAGATGATTTTCATGAAATTATTAGAGTTTTTGTTTAGCTGGTTTAAATTTGACTTGAGATTTGTGAAACTCGTGAAATTAATTTACCAAAATATAAATTAGACAAAATTCAAATGTAATTAATTTTATTCACCAATCTAATAACTTATTTCAAAACTATAAAAAATATATATATTTAAAATATAATTGTTAATATATTTGAAATGCAGTGTGAATTCTATAATAATTTTAGATGTTTATTTTTCAAAAATTTTATTCTATTTTATATTTATATATAAAAGTAAGTTAAAACTCTATTTAAAAAATATATTTGAATGTGAAATTATTAATGTGATGTTTATTTTGAAACTATATTATAACATTATACGTAAAAATAAATTTGTGTTTATATATTAATGAGAAAAAATATATTAAATGTTAAATTATATTAAATTTGCATTTTAAATTAAAATTTTAGCTAATTATATGTATGTGTTTGAATTATAGTTTAAACAATATGGAGTATTTTTAGATACATAATTTTTTATATATATTTTTACATAGAAATAATTTAAAACTATATACAAAAATGTTTGAACGAAATATTAATGCATTAACGACGTTTTGCACCAAACCGTCGCAATATCGACACATATTTTAGAAACGTCAGAAATGCGACGTTTCTAAAATATGCGTAGGTATTGCGACGGTTTGGAGCAAAATGTCGCAAGCCCGACGCATATTTTAGAAATGTCGCATTTCTGACGTTTGCTCCTAACCGTCGCAATACCGATGCATATTTTAGAAACGTCGCTTTTCCGACATTGTGTCCCAAACACGTCGTAATACCGACACCTAGTTTAGAAAGTCGCATTTCCGATGACATTAATAAATGTCGCAAAAGTGACGATGTCCCGAAACATCGGTATAGCGATGGTTGTTGGCAGGATTTGAAAAATTGATAAAATTGGGGAAATTTCCGACAATACGACAAAAGTGTTGGAATTTTGACCAAATGTACTAGTGCCATTGTGCAAGCTGACTTCATTGGAGTAGATGAACACAAATAGAAAAAGGCTAAGTCAGCAAAGAATCTTGAGTTTGAGGGTGAAAATGCAACCTTTATCTTTCAAGCAAGGAAACCTTTAACTAGGCATGCTAAGAAACTCAAGGAAGGCAGCAAGGAAGTCCAAGAACCTATTGAAACAACTAAAGTCCCTGAAGAAGTGGTTGATCTCTCATCACCAATAGTAGAGCATGCAACCAGCAGAACAATGAAGGGAAAATAAGAAATGACAGAGTGTCAACATCTTGAGGAGAAGTTGAGGTTAGCAAATCAAGAAATTTTTGTGATGAGAAAGAGGGCTAGGAAGCACAGTATTGAAAAATCAGAATTCAAAAGAATGAAGGCACTGTGGGAGGGTCATACTGGTTCTATTTCTGAAAACCCAAGTAGTGCAAAATAGTTTTTCACATGGACAGTTCTAGCCATCAAGGAAGCTAAATTTCTTAGAGTAATAAATACTCACTTGAGAGCCAGTAATAGAAGACTTAGAAATCAAGTGGAGGACTTGGAACAACAGTTGAAATTGACTCAGGATGAGTTAAATAACAAAGGTGCAGAATGACAATCATTAAAAAGTCAAAAGCTAAATCAAATGAAAATTAAGAAGGAACCTCATGAAAACTGTGTTTTTCAGTTCATATGGATTTTTGATTTTATGAAATCGGTGTTATTTTGAGTTTTGGCACATTTATAGTTTTCATTTTGAAAAAATTTGGACAAAACTTCTCACTCAGCATTTTCGTAGTGCAAATAGTGTAAAAAGAGTGAAAAGCGCTACAAAACTGCTGTAGCAGCTTTTTTCACTCTTTCTCATAAATTTTTGAAGGGAAAAAGGGTGAATTATGACCTAAAATTGCTAGGGGAGTTGTCTTAAATGTTAATGAAGATAATCCTGGAGGAAAGAAATCAAATTTTGAAGGAAAAAAGGTAAAAGAGTTGCGCTACAAAAAGCGCTACGAAACTGTGTTGTTTTCGTAGCACAGGTCTATTTCAGCTCATTTGAACAGTTTGATGATGGTTTTGGATAGATGGGACTTAGGGAGGATTTTGGGTAGGTGATACTTCAGTTTCTAACAACAAATAACCTCGAAGTGATGAGTTCATGATGGTCAGAGTGTCTTAAGAATACAAAGGATCCTATGCCTAGAAAACAGGGGACAATGTCCTTCTTTAATGGAGATCAGTATTATAGTCATAAATTTTTGAAGTTTATCATCTGGATTCGACCATATGTGAATACACTTGGCAAATGATGTAATTTAATTTAGATAATGTTGTTATGAGTAGAGATAAGGAGTTTGAATCATGTTTGTAATAGGACTGTTTATTAGATTAGTAGTTGTCTTTTTGCAATAAATACCATGTCATATGGTTAGGCAAGCTGTCAAGCGTTAGGAGTTCGATGTATCTAGCATCAGATAAGGTTATATTATGTTGTAAATGATCTATAAAAGATCAAGAAGTTGAATATGCTAAGGGTTGGACATTTTTAGCAAAAGACTGTGTTTATTGTAAGTGACTGGTTTTCAGCTTAATATAGAGATTTCTACTTAGAAAACTTGAGATTCATAAAGAGTTCTAGTGTGTTCTTGTTATAATTGCATCTTTTTACTATCTTATGATAGTGGTTTTTGTTTATGTTACTCATAATTCATCTTTGATGCTCTGAATTCTTATATAGACAAACTAACTGTGCTTTTTAACAGTTCCACATGTGTATCTCTTGACTAATACTCTGATATGCCTCAACTTCCATGCTAAGTAGATTGATTGGTTTTACTAAAACTATTTTGACTCCATAAGCCCGAATTGCTAATGTGATTTACAACCAACATCTATCATTTATCTGATTATTACCCCACATAGATTTAGCCATCTATATTTCTATTAAAAATCATTAGCCCTTGAGAGAGCCCTCTCAGGTTCAGGAGGCTACGCCTCAATCAAAATATTGGTTTGAAACAATTACATGAGATTTATTTGATTAACAGCCTATCAGGTCTAATTTTGTGATAACACCTCCATAAAAATTTACAAAGTGACAAGTGGTTTACGAGAAAAAATACATCAATACCATATAGACTGATTGGGTTCTAAATATAAAGTTGTAATGCGTACCTTTTGCGAGTGTTGCACATCATGGAGATCAAAATATTTCTCCATTTGTAGTATCCATGTTACTAGATCCTTGCCATCAAAATTAATAATATCTAACTTTGGAATGTGGTGGCTCTTAAACCCAACATTAGAGTTTATAAAATCACAATTCATATTCCTTTTTTCCTCATCATGATTTTCATGGATTATCTTGTCACCACCGGGAAGCCTTTACTGCAACAACTTTGTCAAAAATTCCTTCAAACCTTCTATGTCTGCTTTCAAACCTTCCATATTAGATTCCATGCCATCTGTTATTATACACAATTCTAATCTACATATAAACTAGATTCCCTGAGTGTGGTGTTCCTTCACTCAGAACAACAGAATAAATACAACTATTATTTTCTCTAAGACAAATAGATAAACATAAAGGAAAGGGACCTACTTTTGATCCTTCACTCTTGTTCCCTTTCTTTCGTTGTTTCCCTTGCTCTCAATCCAACTAAAGCCGCTATATTTATTCCTAGAATCAAAGACAAAGAACAAAAAACAACATACAAATATACAAGTATATACTTATCTTAACCAAATCGAACCTATTAGATTTGAGAATACATACACAATTGAGAATGCAATTCACAAGATATAAGCATACATATGAGAAAAATGAACAGATCACTTTATTAAGAAATTAGGAGGAGAATATTACAACCAATAGATCGATTCATCGTTAGCCTGCTCCAACTTCATTCCATCCTCATCACACCAAGAATCACCTCAACAAAATAACAATACTCCAAATCTCATGAATTGAGAATCCAATAGCATAAAATTACACAATTTCTTCCTCCCTAGCACTTAGATGAGTGCTCAATTTATAGGGAAACTATAGTTATTTTCTCAATAAATGGAATTGAATGGCTTTCTAATAATAGGTGAGACATTTTTCCAAGTTTAGTGGTGATGGATGAACACTTGTATTCTAAGTATGACACCTAAGAGATCTTCTAAAAGGCACTGGACATGTGGAGATTCACGAAACAATGATGATTTTTCTCCTAGGAGACCAACACACCCTTAAGTTTCGGGAAGTGCACTACAGTGAACCCTTTCATGGGGGTAAGTGCACTTCAGTGCACTTAGGCCCATTCAGAGGAGTGTTGATGAGTCAATGTGTCACATAATCTATACTTCAAATATTGGAAATCTCACAATCAAAGCCATTAATGGTATGAATTCTCTTAGGGAATATAGCAACTGAATTAAGGAATGATAGACCCTATTAGTATTGAGTTAGGGGATGATAGACCTTGATCATACTGGTCTTGGGGGATGATGCCCAAATTAACCTGTAACAGCTGCCCTCTAAAGCATGAAGTCAAAATAATGATAATATTTGGATGAGATGCTTTACGATGTGATGAGTGGGATCTGAAGCAGACGGTGACCTATGTCAATTTCTAATACATTACATCATGATATCTTACATCTTGGACATGAATTGTTGAGGGAGTCATACCAATGCTCAGCACACAAACTATCATAACACGTACATAATTCAGAAATTTTTCTATAGATATAGACATGCCTATAGATATAGGCACATGTTCAAATGAACATCTGTATGTAAAGCCATTGTACGGATGATGCGGTACAATTCCTGAAATCACAACCCAGATAGATGAAACTAGATCTGGGGTCTTCTTATCTCGTTCACTCAATCGTTCAAATACAAGTCTAACCATGTGAATATATGATCTGAAGTTGAACATGAGAAGACATCGTCTGATTATCAGCCATTGATGTAAGATGTTAACAGACGCGAGAGAAACCACCTTTTATGTTAATGATTCTCAACGTACTATAGTACAATTTTTAAGGCGTGAATAGATGATTTTATGTCGAACGCCAAACAAAATATTTTGGTAGAAGGTCCAGAAGCGAAAAACCTGCCGATGATGTAGAAAGCTCCAAGGTATTAGAAATATGTTTCTAATTTAACTTCCTAGATGATGAACTGATGTCGACAGGAAGCAAATTTATCGTGAAACGGGAGTAATGATTTTGGACACAAAATGTGACTTGATGTAGCAATGTTCAGCGATGGCGGTCATGAAAATGAAGGTTTATGATTATTGCAAAAGATGAGGAATTACTGGATGACTTCTCTTGAACATATCGACGACACTAAAATGAGTTGGCAGCATTGACCCAAAACCGAAGTGATGGTCTGATGGACCATAGGTATGATAGACCATCAAGAAGATTACCCAACCCAAAATCATGGTGATGAAGTGAAAGTATCATGTTCAAGAGCGACCTACTACCATAAAGTGTTCTGTTCTTTTTCCAAAATTTGCCCCAAACATTGTTGACCAGTCCCTCTTTATTTTTTAACAAGCTTGAGTAGGGTAACATATGCTTGATATATAATTCGACCCTTCGGGTGAATCCACCTCTATTAAATGATTTAACGAGTCTAGCGATAATTAAACTCGATCTTTCCATTATTGACAAGTCCATCACTATTTTATGTTTTAACGAGTCTAACAACAGTGAAAACCCGATCCTTTTTCATATTTAGAGAGTTTGAAAAACAGATGAAAAGAAAGCTCCATGAGTCCTTTTTCATAAATTTGTCGCTTAGGTCCGAAAAAGTGTAAAATGATAACTGAGAAAACATCTTAGCCATGTTAGACTAAGGTGTTCATTTTTCGTAAATAATCTATCTCAGTCTGGAAAAGGGTTAAAGTTATACTTAATAGATGTCATTTCATTTACTTTTACAAGCTTGAAAAGACAAGTGCTCGACAATCTTTTCACATTATCAAAGTCTGAAAAGAGCTAAAAGAAAACTCCAAGGGGTTCCTTTTTCGCATTTATCAAAGCTCAAAAAAGAGATAAAAGTGCACTTTAATTCCTTTTTCATTTTTATCAAAGCTCGAAAAAAAAGGATAAAATTATGCTTTGTGGTCAAATCATTTTCATATAGTTGTGCACTTCAAACTCATTGTACCAGCTATAAAACCTATTTGGAGAACCATCAAATGGATTAAAGATACCTGTTTCATAGTAAAAATGAATAAAAACCATAGTCACATCATTAAATATGAATAAAATAATCAAAATGACTATTAAAAAGTAGTTTTTACCATTCCATAGTTACCATTTGAAAATTAGGAGCTCTGAACCAGTTTTTCCCTTGAATTTTAGCGGTTGATTGCGATAGTTTCAGTGGACGATTTCTCGCGTCATTTGATCCAGGTTGGAGCTATGAACCTTCTCTTTATTTTAGTATCATTTATGTTTCATTTCATGGTAAATGTTTAGGGTCTTGAGCCCCTTAGGGTAAATATATTACGTTCTAAGGGAAACAAACCCTTGAATGTTCAAAGGTGCACTGCAGTGCACTGGAGTTGAAGTCCAGGTGCACTGCAAAGCTTTGTCCCTTGACCTGGGGTGCATTGGGCGCATTCTTCAAAAAAAAATTATGTTGTGTGCCAAAAATTTCCCAAATTTTTTGCATGAAATGGATCCTAATGAAGCTTATGGTTGGCTTTCAAGTTTTGATCAGATCAAAATGACTATTACATGGTGAGAAAGCGAACATGAAGAACATGATATGATTGCCCTAAATTATATGGGTACAGTAAGATCCCTTAGGGATTCTAGGTTGCTTAAATACTTTTGATTATCAAGGATGAGGCATCATATGGAACTATTGGAGTTCCTAGTTCGTTCATGGGATCAGTATTGCAGGATTTTCACATTGGGGGAAAAATGCTCCCAATATTGGTTGAGGATATTTATTTCCTCATTGGATTATCGAGGTGTGGTTCTCCTATTTACCTTGCAAGATCTGCTCTTGGAGGAGAGACAGTGAGGGATTACATACGCCAACATTTTCAGCCAGGGACTGAACCAAGTAAAGATGGGAAAATAAACATCTGTGATGTGCTTGATTTTCCTTTGAGAGCCATCATTTTTACTATTTCAAAGCTTTCTAGTTCCGCGAAACTACATGTTGCAAACCGATCATACATGTAGTATGCTATTGAGTGCCTAGAACCGATAGTATTCATGATCCGGGTAAATTTCTGATACCCTTTTAACCAAGACCTTTTACTTCGTCTGATGTGCTAGAATTACATTTTATCAAAATCATTAATGAACACATGCAGATATAATCAAGAGGAACACATGTCAACAATCATACGACAAAAAAATGCAAGGAGGTTTAATAACGAAGTTTGTCCAGTGTGGAATATGTTTCTGGGCCTCAGTGTCTCGATGGTGTAGCTTCACTCAGTGTTGTAACTGGTTATAATGTACATGGATGTTGTTGAATTTTCATACAAGGAAAATCCCTCAACATGAGTGGCAAAGTCTCTCCCTGATACGTTCCGTTACAAGGAACTCTCACTCATCACAAACCTCCAATCATCATGAAAACTTCACACATGGTGACTAATAGTATCCCACCATCAAGGCAACAATAGGGATCTCATAACATAAATCACCATCCATGATAAATACATACCATGTCAATACACATAAATATTTTGTATCTTACATCAGTAGGAATTAACAACAACAAATAAACATGAAGAATTTGCATCATACATCAAGCAGGATTCGACATGACATAAAGCATCCTACAGCAATAATCAATGAATTACATGGTAACAACACTTCATATACCTCAAATCTAATGATGGCTGAAGAATAGGATGCTCAATTGTTGTATCTGAATGCACCATCGAAAACGTGGTGTCAAATGGTGAGAAAACGAATGTCCACATGCTAAAATCCGACATTGTCATGCCATTCTGGAATATGGCCGAAAAATCAAGACCTCTGTTGCAGAAATT
The DNA here is from genome assembly GCA_034641835.2 of Pinus albicaulis. Classification (NCBI taxonomy): domain Eukaryota; kingdom Viridiplantae; phylum Streptophyta; class Pinopsida; order Pinales; family Pinaceae; genus Pinus; species Pinus albicaulis. The sequence goes on from JAXQQM020080305.1 coordinate 106,434, forward strand.
GACACTGCCATCAGGTTCGTGTCGCCAAGAGGTGTAAAATCCATATAAAATTTGTCTAATTTGGACACTGGGAAAATTTGGTCCTCTTGAAAGTGAGGCTAAATCATGGTTCCACTGCCCCTACATTCTAGTTCAGGGTTCCGCACCTTCCTGCAATTAAAATAATATTAAATCTCAAAATACATGTCGCTCCTCCTCTTCTTGAGTGCACTGAAAAAATGATAGGTTTAAGTATAAAAGTCTGGGTGGATATACCAAAGCGGGTCAATTGGCGCAGTGGTAAGGATGCTAAGTGTGGAGGAGATGGGTCAGGGGATCAAATCTCACCCCTCTCTTTTTATGTTAACCGCATATTAAAAATAGAGCAAATGAGGGTGGGTGGGTCCACTCCACGCGGCCCAACCCAACCCGCTCCACGTTCCAACGTATACATACGCCATCGTTGGAGTTTTTTTTAACGGATATATATATATCACACACACACACATATATATATATATATATATATATATATATATATGCAGTGGTGGGGTGGTGGGGTTGGTGGCCCACCACCCCCCTTTTTTATATTTCTTTAATTTAATTTAAAACAACCAATTTTACAAATTTTAATGGATTCTGGGTGGTAGTAGACAAATTAAGTATCCCACATTTTCTCCCAGAATTCGACCACCAGAAAACTTTCAAATCATTGCCTCCTTAACCTGCCGCATCATCAAGTCAACCCAAAAAATTTGACTAGCTCTAACTTTCGCATACGAACTTGGTTTGATGAACTGTTTGCACCATTACGAGCAAGACGACGAGATCTTAAACCTGAAACTGAGTTTTCCAGATTTTCGTCACTTGTTTTTTTTTATCTTTCATAAGCCCTCTTTGTCCTATGTGTGTCTCTAGAGCTACCGGGATCATTCCTCCCCACTGAGGAGCTTTTTCGTCCTCCAAAATCATCAACAATAATCTGCAACTGTTGTGTACTATGTCTGCACCACAAGCATCTTGAAAGGTCACCCTTCCTTCCCCTTCATCTTTGTCCTTTGGAGCCATAAGCGATGAAACAACACCTCCATCCTCCGCAAACTTGTAGTACAATATCTTGCAAATTACATGCTCAAATATGACCAACTATGACCCAAACATTTCCATATTTTCCACGATTTTACATACTAGGTGGTTAAGTTTACATCAAATGGAAATCACACCCCAACTATCATTACAAGGCCAAAAACATCATTATCGCATTTCGAAGTGATGGCAAACACATAATCACTTTTACATAAAAGATATGCATCACATGATTTACAAAACATGGCCATGACACACTACCATATCTAGGAAAGCCATATTTTTCCTAATAAAGAGGACCACCATCAATGTGGTGGATTCATTTGTCGACCAACTGTTCCATCTGATTCATGCACCGACTCTTTGTCCTTAAGGTGTTGCTATGGATGGAGCCTTGAGCACGTGGCTCTTTGATGGTCACTTTGGTTGCAATGTCTTCAGATGGTCTTTTTTCTCCAAACATGCTTAACCAATTTCTTTCCCTAATGTGGAGAAGGCTTTCCACGCCTCATCCTCCTTTTTACTGCCATTCTTTTCTAACACTCAGCAATGAAATGGTTATGTAAACCACAAAAATGACAAGTTTTATTATGTCATGATTTATGTTCATGATTAGCAACATGCTTATAATCAAACTGAACTTGTGAATATCGAGACTTATTATACCTTTCCTAGTGATCTATGGTGTGATCATGGTGATGAGAGTTTATCTCATCTCTTCTATTGTGACATGCACTTCCATGGGATGATGGTGAAGTGTTACCATCAAACCTTTTTCCTGACGAGTTAAACAATGTATGTTTACCTCTAATGTCACTAAGGCGATGAGAGCTTGCCTCAACTTTCTCTCTGCAGTATTTGTTTTCGTAAGATGATGGTGAAGTGTTCCCATTATTCTCTCTCCTCGACGGTTTCCACAATGTCGTGGAGGCTCCTGATACCTTTGAACATTCTTCTTCAGTGTATCCCAAACTTGCGTAGCAAGGTCTCTGCACAACCTCAAATGGTTGAGTTATGCCTTGGCCATGAATGCCAAGTCCTCCTCCTTTGTACCCCATCCTAGTAAGGAGTCTCATGTCAGTTCTTGTAATGGGGATATCTACATTTCCAACAAAAATAATAGCATGCTAAGATGAAACTAAAGAATGATCACAACTGTTTACCTCAGATGTTGATTTGGAAGCATGTGATGAGGGCTTCTCTGAGGCTTCCTTGCGCTTCACTTCCTCCAAGGCCTCTGTTGCGGCTTGTAGCCGAAGCTGCAATCACTGCTTCTCCTCATTATCTTCTCGTAGAAGTGTCTTTAATGCATTATGATCTATTTTAAGTCTTCCATCGTTGCGCTTCAATTCTTCCAATTCCTTTGTCATGGCTTGCAACTGAATCCGCAAGCGTTGCATATTTTCCTTCTCTTCTTGTAGGAGTGTCTTCAATGCCTCATGATCTACTTGAAGACCTCTATTTTTGCGTTTCAATTCTTCCAATGCCTCTGTCGTGGATTGCAATTGAAGCTGCAATCGTTGCTTGTCCTCCTTCTCCTCTTGTAGAAGTGTTTTCAACTTAGCATTATATGTTGCTTGTTTCTCATAAGCTTCATAAAACATGTCTGCTTTCTCAGAAACCCTGAGCATGGTCTCGTACATGTCTTTGACATCCTCCATTATTGCACATTCAATGGTTCACGCTTGCAGTTCACATCAGCAAGAAGACCGCTCTGATACTAGTTGATCCAGGTAAATTTTTGTTACCATTTTAACCAAGACCTTTTACTTTGGTTGATGTGATAGAATTACATTTTATCAAAAGAATTAATGAACACATGAAGATATAATCAAGAGGAACACATGTCAACAATCATACAAAAAAAAAAATCCAGGAGGTTTAATAACGGAGTTCATCCAGTGTGGATTACATCTTGAGGCCTTGGTGTCTCGATGGTGTTGGCCACTTCATTCAGTGTTGTAACTGGTGATAATGTACATGGATGTTGTTGACTTGTAATACAAGGAAAAGCCCTCAATATGAGTGGCAAATTCTTTCCCCAAGACGTTCCATTACAAGGAACTCTCTCACTCATAACAAACCTCCTATCCTCAAGACAACTTCACACATGGTGACAAAGAGTATCCCACCATCAAAGCAAAAAATGGGATATCACAACATAAATCACCATCCATGATAAATACATACCACATCAATACACATAAATATTATGCATCTTACATCAGCAGGAATCAACAACAACAAATAAACATGAAGAACCTGCATCATACATCAAGCAGGAATCGACATGACATAAAGCATCCTACAACAATAATCAATGAAGTACATGGCAGCAACACTTCATATACCTCAACTCTAATGGTGGTTGAAGAATAGGCTACTCAATCACTAGATCTGAATGCACCATCGCAAACGTGGCATCGAATGGCAAGAAAACGACTGTCCACATGCTGAAATCTGACACCGTCATGCCATTATAGAAAATGGTCAAAAAATCGAGACCTCTGGTGTAGAAACTGACACTGCCATCAGGGTCGCGTCGCCGAGAGGTGTAAAATCCATATAAAATTTCTCCAATTTGGACAGAAAATTTGGCCCTCCTAAAAGTGAGGCTCAATCATGGTTCCTCTACCCCTGCATACTGGTTCAGGGTTCCACACCTTCTTGCAATTAAAATAATATTAAATCTAAAAATTTGTGTCGCTCCTCCTCTGCTTGGGCGCACTGATGAAATGACAGGTTTAAGTATAAAAATTTGGGTGAATAAAAAAAAGTGGGTCAGTTTGCGCAGTGGTAAAGATGCTAAGTTTGGAGGAGAGGGGTCGGGGGATCAAAACTTGCCCCTCCCTTTTTATGTTAACTGCATATTAAAAATAGAAAAATGGAGGGTGGGTGGGTCTGCTCCATGCAGCCTGACTCGACCCACTCCACATTCCAACTGATACATACGCCACCATTGGAGTTTGTTTTAACATATATATATAGCACAGTTCTTCTGGATGGGCGGGGAGGCGGGGTCATGGCCGCTGACCCCACTAATTATAATATTTTACTGTTATATATATATATATATATATATATATATATATATATATATATATATATATATATATATATATATATATATACGTTGGTGGGGTGGCGGGGTTAGTGGCCTGCCACCCCCCCTTTCTTTTATATTTTTTTGATTTAATTTAAAGCAACCCATTTTACAAATTTTAACAGATTTTGGCCGGTAGCACACAAATTAAGTATCCCACATTTTTTCCCAGAATCTGGCAAGATTTGGCCAGAATTCGGCCAGCAGAAAACTGCCAAAGTGTTTCCTCAACCTGCCACATCATCAAGTCAACCCAAAAAATTTTACCAGCTCTAACTTTCGCATACGAACTTGGTTTGACGCACCGTTGCGATCAGGACGGCAAGATCTTCAACCTGAAACTGAGTTTTCCACGTCTCCATTACTTTGGTTTTTGAGCTTTCATAAGCCCTCCTTGTCCCATGTGTGTCTCTAGAGCCACCTGGATCAATTCAACTGGGCTGAATCAGTACTCTTTCAAATGAAAGAATGAATGAATAAAGAAAAGGGAGGTAGGAAGAAAAATTTCAATTATGGCTCGATCCTAATTTCCTTCATTTTAGAGAGAGTTCCATTGATGCAACTGCATCATGTTACACTGAGCATATTTGGTCCTAGAGATCCTCAGATGCATAGATGGGTTGAATATATGGTTAGACATGTTGGTAAATCGACCATCATATTCTCTATTTCATTCTTCGCCTTGTTTAGACGACAGATGATCGTCATAGATGAGTATCCATATGCAGGCGTAGATTTCCATGGAGATCCAGATTTGATTCCACCAGATGGCATTCAATGGGGTGCAATAGATAAAAATGTTTTGACATGTTTTTTTATTTTTAAGGTTTCTGCATGTTTTTTTATTTTTGATGTTTCCCAAGAATAAAATAAAGTTTTTATGTACACATATCTAGGTCACGGTCGACCAGATCAGCAGTAGATAAGCCAGCAGAGAGGACTATAGGGAGAGAATTCCTTCAGGATTTATACTTGACCGAGACTCTTTTTGAGTTGCAGTAGCATGTAGAGGGATTGACTCTTGGGATACCGTATTGTCATATCGAGGAGTTACCTATGAGACTCCAATTCCATACTATTGGTGTTCCTAACCAGTTGGATGGAGTTATTTTGCAGGATAGCTAGATCAATTGCTTGTTATCATGAGCATTACTAGTTTACTTTGAAATTTTTGCATACATTTTGAGGTCAGATGACCAATGTGTCTTGGGCACAAATTTTTAAAAAACCTAAACTATCTATCTATTTGTTTTCATTATTTTCTTATGTTTAATGTGCAATCCTATTCAATTATGTGATGTGAATTGAAAATGTGTCTTTACATGTGTTACAAATGTCTGTTTAAAACATAGTTCGCTAAGGAATCAATTAATGTGTTCAAATTTCTAGAAATGTGTTGATATTTAATGTAATCAAAATGTCTTTCCAAAAATTGAACTCTAAGGAACATACGATGAAGTGTTGGATTTCAGACAGTACATATGCTAGTAATTTGTAGTACGACGAGCTTTGAGTCTAACCTAATGATGATACGGTTAATACCAAATGAAATGACATCAAAGAGAAGATCTATCAATGCGTTATACTCAGCGATATTGTTTGTTTGATCGACCAATACAAATCCCTTAAAAACTCACTAACTTGCCACCTGGAGTGAAAATGGTCGTTGCTACAGAGGATAGGTTCTGCGTACTACGACTAGCATCATTGGAGTACCCAACGAATGGTTCCAAAGATTCAGTCATCTGCAATGAAGTGTAAAGTGGATTACTAACTTTAAGAAAACCCTATAAAAACAAACTAAGATAGTAAATTAAAATCAAAGCATATACACAATATGATACAAAAGTTTAATATGCTAAATTAAGCATAGTAACATTTAAGATACAACCCATTTTGAGGCCACACCAATGGAATTCTGTCATAATCAACTAACTCGTAGGCGCCCTTAGCCAGAATTCTTTTGACAATGTAGGGGTTGTTAGTGCCAGTCAATTTTTCCTGTCACCAGTGATCAAATAGGTATCCTCTTTCTAAATTTTTCGTGGTCTTTTTCAAATTTTTAGTATTTCATCAAGTCTCAAAATAAAAATTTGTTCACTGGTTTAGATTGTTTGGTGTTTTCTTCTTCCACCATGACTAGGGTTATAAAAAGGTTAGTGTGTACTGCCATCATGAAAGGTTATAAGTCATGGGTCATTGATGTAATTTTCATGACAGTCATTTTTATATGGTCAAATTGTCATTTCAAGATGTTATCATTAAATTCATGGTTTCATAGTCTGTAATGTGTCATGATGGAGTCAAATCATAATTAAGGTCATGTCATGATAGGTCATCATGAGTGGAAGAAGTATTTTCTCAAAATATTTGGTACTAAATCATTTCAAAGCATGTACAACAAGTTCTAAAATTTTAAATGTAAACTGCTCCAAAGGTTCCTAAAGCCACTCAGAGAAAATTATTAAAGGTGAATTGGTGAGCCAGCTTGCTACTCTTTATTCATTACGCTACTCTTTCACTTCATCCACCCTCAAAAATCTTAGCAAAGTGTTGGAACAGGGTCTCCTACGAGCTACGAAATTGGTCCATTTTGAATACTTTTGATTAAATTTAGTCTAGCGCAGGGGTTTTGGGGTGGGTCAAAGCCCTGAAAGCATTGTAATGGGTAAAATGGTAAACTAGGGGTCCAAAAACCACAGTTTGCGGACCATAGGAAAGTCTAGGCTAGATTATTATAAATAGAGGAAAATTTTGTATTTTAAGGTAGAGAATGAAGAGCTATTGATGCGAATTGTGGTTTAAGCTATCTGTTTGGGTTATTGGGAAAGGACTCATGCTGGTTGTGTGCGTGAAGATCCAAGTCTAGCTGCGTGCGGACCCTGCTACTGTGTGCACAGGCTGGGAAGGGAATTGTAAGGAGGAATTGATGAATGAATGAATAATAAAGGTTCATAGAGAACTGAATCTGTGAGTACTCTTTGTGTGAATCATTGGTAATTGCTGCATTGTGTATTTTCTGCATTTAAGCTGCGAAGATCTGTGTAAGTGTGTTTTCTGTATCTGGATCTGCTCTGTTCTGTTCTATTATGTTTATACAATACGGCGCTACTATCATAAAAGCATATAATTATAGATCTAGTGCACGTGGATGCGAATAGAGACCTAATTGACCCTACGTAGAAGGAGGTAATCTAGGAACCACAGGGTCTAGCATAGCTCTGCTTCCCTTATGTATCCTTTCTCAGGGTGCGGAAACCTGGTTCCAGCACCCACCCATACTACTTTGGGTAAGACTTTGACCTGCACAAGCAGGTCACTGCCGAAGGGGCTAGTAGTATAGGGGTTGTTGGCAAACCTTGCACTCCGAACCTAGGTCAGGACCCATTGAGCCAACAAATGGTTCCGTTGCCGTGACCTGGAGCATTTTGAGGAAGTGATCAGGTACTGAAAAGCGCTTGCTGAAGATCTAACGCGGAGGTGAATGAGCGCTATTCTGGAGGAAAGTACAACACGGAGCGGGAAGTACTATCGAACCAATCAAAGAATCGCTCTTCCCGTAGCCCGCTTAGAAGAGCAACGACGCAAGCTTCGCCGGTTATCCCCACATCAGACTCACGGGAGAACAAGCCCTTAATCGAAACCTTGCTAGAAGGAGACATGGTAGTACACTTGAAATTACCTACCTTTAAAGGCGCAACCGATGAGGACATGGATCGTTTTTGGTTCATGGCCGACTTAATATGGACTGCCCGGGGGGTGGTGAGTGATACCGTGACGAGAGCACAGTTGTCCCTGGCCTTCGAAGAAAGAGCGCTGGACTGGTATATGCGGTACATATCTAAAAATGAGAACGCATCTTTGCAAGATATTAAAGACGCTCTAAAACAATAGTTTTGGAAGCCAAAATATTACTCTCAGCTGGTAGCAGAAGTAAAGGACTTTAAAAAAGGTGCAACTGAGTCAGTGTGGGAGTCTGACCAGCGATTGAAGAGAGCAATCAGGGAAGGAGGATTCAAGTACGACGACATACAACACACATAATGGTTCATCGCTATGTTGCTACCTCACTTACGTATACCAATGGGCCACCAGACCTTCGACTCGTAGGAAAAAGCCTTGGACGCTGCCATGAAGCTTGAAACCGCACCCAAGGATGACAAGTTGGGGGGAGTACATCAAATTCAAGAGCAGCTAAGCACCATGCACATGGAAATTCAGAGCTAACGTATGGAATGGGGAAATGGAGCTAGCACAAAACTCTGGTGCATACGATGTCAGGTGTCTGGCCTCTGATTTCAAATTTGGAGATAAAGTTCTGAAGTGGGACTCAAGGATAGAGGACAAAGGAAAGCATGGCAAGTTTGACATTTTGTGGCAAGGTCCCTACATCATCCAGGCCACTGTGGGTCCAAATGCCTTTTTTCTACAAGAGTTAGATGGTACAGAGCTGTTTGGGGGTCCTGTCAATGGCAGGATGCTCAAACACTACTTCTGCTGATTTCCAATTTCCAGTTTCCATTTCCATTATACATACCATTGCAGTGTTTGTTTTCAAGAAAAAGAGAAAATGTTCCAAAAAAAAGAAAAAGGAGAGGTTCAGACATGCTCAAAACATGGACCTCTGGAGTGCAAAGATTGGCTCTAATATGATCAAAACCTGAGCCAAAGAAAGTAAAGATAGCTGGTTCAAACATGCCCAAAACCTGGACCAGCTAAGAAGAAAGAAGAATCAGCTCTAACAAGCCCAAAATCAAAGCTGAAATGAAGAAAAGAAAGTGACTCTCACAAGCTCAAAAATTGAGTCACAAAAGAAGGAAGGAAGCTACAAAACTTCAAATTTCAAGCCTTCAAAGTTTTGTTTTCAGTTTTCTGCAAGTTTCTGTCCATGTTCAAATGTCTTTATGCCTTGGATCCATAGCAAACTAGACTGTCTAATCCTAGTTTGACTGTTTTTAAATTTCTGTTGTAGAATTTAGAGAAGAAATCTGCTGGACAGTCTAATCCCAGCAGATATTAGATTAGGTAGAGAAACATATGAGACCAACAGTTTAATCTGTTCTCATAGAGTAATAAGGGTAGAAATAGAATAGCTTTATTTTCTTGTTTGTAAAAAATAAAAAGATGTAAAGGGTCTACTAGCTCAAATGCACCCTAGAAGAAAAAATGCTAGGATTGTAGAATGGGTAGGTAGATTGATTGGGAAATTTTTTCTACTAAATTGATGTCTTCACAATTATGGCAGCTGAAAATCAAAGAAAAAAGGTGGCTCAAGCAGCAGGCATCTGGCCTACACCAAAGATCATTTTCTGAATTCTTGACTCCTTCAAGAAGAATCCATCCCCATGTGGAGCCACTGTTAGCCCCCTATAAATCTTTTGACAAGGAAAGTAAGGGGCTAAATTGTTTTTGAGCCTTCAAGGAATGCACCTCCCCTGAAGACACATCATCCTTGAAGTCTCTTGTGCCTTTTCCTTTGATAAAATTCCCTCTGCTAACTCCCTTTATAAAGTCTCACTGATTGCAAAAGCTGTGCTCCAAAAGGCCTACATTTATCCTTTGTATCCTTGCAAAATGTCCCTTTTCAATCCTTTTTCCCCTTTTTAAAAGTCCCCCATTTTATCTCCTAAACCATCCCCAAATCCCCCTTAAACCTTCTAAGTCACTTTCTTTCCCCTCTCCAAACCTTTAAAAACCCTTATTGCCTCTACCGTTACCCTTCCTTGGCCTTGAATCTCACTAAAAATGGCCCAAAAACCATATTCCACATATATGTGGGCCTAGCCCCTTTCGGCCAAACCCCTGCACCTTTCCCCTCCACGTGACACAGCGCCGAGACCAAGCGCCAAGGCGAAAGGCACTTATCCTAGTTGAATATTGGGCACATTTTAAACCGTCGATCTCTGCAGATCGGACGGTCATTGCAAGATCCACAGCGCCTGTAGCCCACTCTGTTTGCCGCCTGATCGCATCTCAACCGTCCATTCTGTCCGCAGATCAACGGTCCGTATTTCATCAGCCCGGTGGTCCCCGTAGTTGCGCCCGTTCGAAAACCGCTGGTTTCTATTGCACCGCCTTTCGGAGGTGGGCGATATTTTTATTTTCGGAGCGATTCCACTCACTGCCTGACACGTGGCTCCGAAATTGTTCAAAAACCACCCCCCCATCGCACGTTATCGTTCGGAATTTGACCTGGCGCAATATGCATATACACCGTCTGATCTGCGATCGTCCATCCAACGATGATCGCTCCATGAAGTTGCGCGGAAGTTAACCCAAGGCATCTGTACCCCTAGCCCACTGTCCATCGCCCTCTGACGTGTTTTCCACCGTCGATCTCCGCCAGAAATCGGACGGCCCAGATTAAATGCACGCCCGCCCATTAACCCCGTACCGCCATGTCACCTCTCCACGTGTTTTTATCACGATGACCTCTGCCCTCCTGATATTTCGTTCATATTTCATTCCAAGGTCAAAGTTTTAATTTTTTTCATTGGAATTGCTATTTTGACGTCGCCCAGTGCATTTCTCACTGTTACACGGTTTTCCTCCATAGTATCCTCTGCATGCATCGTCGTCCACCGTGTCACGTCGCCGTTTCCGCAGTCATCCACACCACCCTCTCCATGCATGGTTTTCTTAATTTTTTTTCGTGTTTTGCAGGGTTACAGGCAGGTGGAAAACTGCCATGATTCATATGCGCTTGTAAAGGCACATTGCACAGAAGGAGCTGAATTTAGAGCCTGATTTTACAGAAAAATGTCCGGAAAGGTGTCTGCATCGTAAATTTCATCAAAGGACTGAGTTCAAACTCTGCAAACCCTCTCCGGTGCCATTAAAGCTCGGATTGCATAAACAAAGACAGTACGGGAGCAGAAGAGTGTTTGAGGCAAGAAATAGAAGATTTTTGAGTTTTTTCAGGGATTTTAGAAGGTAAAGGTACCAATTCAAGGACATCATGGATTGCATGGAAGGTCCAGCGCGCAGAAAACAATGCTATCAGGGTTTCAAATCAACAGAATGTTTCTTCGTGAGCAAGGACACGGTACACATTATTGTTTCAGTCTACATTGTGTCCAAGTGAAGTTTTCTCCCCCCCCTACAGCAGTCCTATGCTATCAGTAGCATTTGTTGCACAGTATGGCAGATCTTAGCGTCATGATTCTACGTTTTTTGTTTAATTCGTCAGAAAGTACTACAGAGTGCTGCAACAAAGTACAACAGAGACATATCTAGAGTAAACTGCAACCTGACGAAGATCACTCTTCCATCCAAAGAGTACCAGAGATAAATGCCCGGGATTTAAAACAGAATGGGCTTCAGCCCTCTTTCTTTTCTGAGTTTAATGCTTCATTTAGTGTTTCACCTACCTTCTCTGCTCCACTGGAGCTATAAATTCATGAATAAACTCATTGTAAAGGTTGTTGATCAGTTATCAGAGAATTGCAAGCAGTTTCTTTTGAGACATAGTCTCTGTGTAAAGTTGTAAGATAGGCTGAGGAAGATGTTTTCTGACTAAGTATCCAGCTATTGGCAATGTTGTACTTGACTGGTGTTGCTATTTCATATGACAAACACATTTCTTTGGATCCTGATCTAAAGCAACGGTGATGTTTTTCTATCTTTGTATTTGTGTTTAACTTGCATTCCGTTTCATTTCATTTCTACTGGCTTGCATCAGAAATCTGGCATAGGATTTACCCTTGTTAGGTACCCTATGTTTCTGCTCTCCTTGCCTTTGATGTTTTCTACTAAATGTGTTATCTAAGAGTTGATTTCAGTTAATTTAACCAGTGTAGTGGATGTTATTTCCTGCTAGCTGATGTATGAATTAAATGAATTTGTTCTTAGATGTTCTTGTTAGGATTTAGCTGGAAGATTTGGGAACATTGGGGATTAGAGTTAGCCTTGTCCACTAGGATCCTTGTGCGACCAGCTGGCCTTTCTAAGATCCCTCAAGCTGGAGGCTGAAGCATTGAGAGTTCAAAGTCTCTCTCTGATCTCAGGTCTTTAACTTTGTGTCATAAACCTTTATTTTTTTCCTCCTCCCTTACCATTCCATACCACACTATCATCTCTAAGATCCAATGTTTTAGACGACTAGCCCAACTGAAAGCCTACACATTGGATAACAAGTAAACCCTTTCCTGACTCCCTTTCCCAATGGTCTTGAATGCTCCCTGGAATACTTCACCTCTGCCTAAATCCTCTTTTCTCATCCTTGTCTTACATTGAACCCTTATTTCCTGATAACCAGCAACCAAACAAACAATCAAACAAACCTTGTGCCTATAACTAGCCTAATACCTTAACCTTTGAGCTTCAAAGACATATACCTTAAACAATCATAGAGAGATACCTCTCTAGACCCAGGAGGGCTAGATCATGAGGTATGAAAGTGTTTTGATGTTGTATCATCTTTTGGTTTTGCCAATTTGGCCAAAACATGGGAACCCCAACATAATGGCGACTCCACTGGGGAAAAATCTGAGAGCCTAAACTGATAACATCTTTCTGTCTCCCATTTTCGTCACCCAACATAATGGCGACTCCGATGGGGAAAAATATGAGAGCCTAAACTGATAACATCTGTCTGTCTCCCATTCTCGTCACCCAACATAATGGCGACTCCACTGGGGAAATTCTAAGTATTTCTCACCTTACTACATCATAAGAACCTCAGAAACCTACAATCTCTGGTTAGGTTGGCAGTTAAATACTCCTATTCACAGATCAACCTCTCTACCATTTGTTGTGTTTCTCCCACACTCTTAGACAGAGTCTGGAAAGGGCCAGGTAGCCTCGAGATCTCACACTCTTTTAGAGGTGACATATCTGGTAAAAGCCCTCCCAGTCAATCTCTGGTTAGAGTTTGTTGTGTTGTGAAGATATCCTTGAAAAGGGACATCTCATAATCACTGTGGTGGATAGTGTACCCTCCAGAAGCATCCTAAACCTTCCACCTGGCGACTCCATAATTCCTAAACGATTTAAAGACTCCACTGGTGACCAATAGGCCTGCTGATTATCTTGGTTCACATTAGACTCCACCGGGAGACCAGAGCCATTACAACATCAACCATAATAAAAGTAACAAATAGGGTTAAGCTGCTTGGTTGGAAAATAGCATTCTGGCTTCAAGAACCATTCACACAAGAGCTTATCCCAACCCAAAACCCCCTTAAATAGTTGACAACCCTCAGAGCATCCTCAAGAGATCTCCTACACCTAAAAGACCAACTATTTCTAGCCACATCCATAGAGCTAATTCTACACTAGAAGACTTTACAGCTCTATCAGACACATTTTTTGACCTAGGCACCCAAAACAGACTATCTAGAACTAGGTCATTCGGTGTTCTAGACCAGCTAGACCTTGAGCTCCCTGGTTCACCACCTCAAAGTGGTAAACACCTTTGGGATAGATAGACCCCTCCATCTACACCTCCTGATATTCACTTCATTCAAAACTTGGGGCTTTTCCGCCCTAAATCTGCCCAACAAGCTCCTGCTGGTCCTAGCATCCCTGTCATTCATATACCAGTTGCTCAAGCTAACCCTTTACCTCATCAAAACATCATCATGGCAGCCTGGTATGCAACTCTGGTTTTACATCAGCCTCTAGTACCCTTACCCAATGATTATCAATCAAATATCCCACACTTCACTGCAAAAGAGTCCACCACAGCTCAGCACCATGTAGATAGGATGGAAGATTCCTTTGACTACATGGAGATTGATGATGATACAATCAAAATGAGAATGTTTTCCCAGAGCTTAGGAGGTGACGTGAAGAAATGGTTCAAAGGCCTGCCTCCTAATAGTATCCAAGACCTCCCAACCTTATATCATACCTTCATAAACAAATGGGAAATTAAGGCAAATCCTCTCCAAATCCTAGCAGAATACAAGAACCTGAAAAGAAATGCAGGAGAAAGTGTTCAGGACTACTCTACAAGGTTTAACAGTGTTTATAATGCTCTTCCACCACACATGAAACCTCCCCCAGGTATGGTTCTAGTGAAATATCCTGAAGGCTTGGATGCTGACATGGCCTGCCAGCTTAGGGAGAGAGATTACAACACATTGGGAGACATGCAAAAGGGAGAAGTGAGTGTAGAGGCAAATCTGATTGAGAAAAAAGAAATATTGAGAGCTGAGAAAAGGGTAACATATAGAGATGACAATGTAGCTTCCACATCTGACCCCAATAATGACCGCATATCTAAGAACGTAGAGAAGCTACAACAAATGGTGGAAAAAATGGTTGTCACAGTTAGTAACCTAAGCAGAAATCAAAACCATAATCAGAACTAAAACTTTAGAAGAAACAATGCCACTCCCAACAGACAAAGAGAATCAGATCAGCAAGTTATTCCCCCATTCCAAGAGAAATTTTTAGATGAAGATGAGGGAATCATAGAAGAGTCTAAGGGAAACACAATAAATATGTTTGAAACAGAAAATTCAATCCACAACTGTTACACAGAAGAAGATCAGCCCTCACCCTCGTATTGGGATGAGGAATGGTTAGAATTTGAAGATTACAGGTTAGGATTTGAAAATGCCATGATGCAGGTCAGAGAAAAATATGAACTTAGAAGCAAAAAGAGCCTAGACACTGCCAAACCAAAAGCTTCTGAGGTTACCATCAAGAAAAGGCCTGAGAAAACTTCTAAAGTGACTGCTGAAAGTAACAAATCAGCAGCTAAGAGTTCTGGAAAGATCAAAGAAAAAGACAACCAAAACACTAATAAACAAGGTCAACCGAAAAGTAGTACTAACACTGTAGTTAGTACTCCTGATAAAATAGTTCTAACACTGTACATAGTGAGAATCAACACACTGATTCAACCACTAAGGTGGTGACTAACAAAACAGAGTTGAACATTCCAAAGAGTTAGTCCACTTTCAATTTGGAGAGTGAGATTGCAAAAATTAAAATCTTGGTCCCACTCTCTGAGCTGGCCACTCAAGATGTATATAAAGGCCAAATTTTGAAAGCATTAAATTTAGGAGAGAACAGTGACACTGTAAATCTGAGTGATGATCAACCTGCCCTTCTGTTTGGTCCAAAGATAGAAGGAAAGTTTCAGGAATGGGTAGTGCCCCCTTTTTATATCAGTCTTAATATCCATGATAAGATCCTCCACAATGCAATGCATGATTCTGGGGCATCACACAACCTGATGCCTAAAGTAGTTATGGAAAGATTAGGCCTAGAGATAACCCGTCCCTATAAATACCTATATTCATTTGACTCTAGCAGAGTAAATTGACTTGGCCTGATCAAAGATTTATGTGTGAGCCTTACCCAGATTCCAGCAAAGTGTATGGTCATGGATGTTGTTGTGGCAGATGTGCCACCCAAGTATGTCATGTTATTATCAAGATCATGGGGAGCCAAGCTGCAAGGGACTATGCAGATGGATGGGGCTTATGCCACAATCCCAATCTTTGGCCAACTTAGAAGACTGTACAGAGAGGCACAAATGAAATTCCTGGTTAGTAGCCCCGAAAAGCCTGAAAATTAACCTTTATACTCTGTACATATAGACCTTGACTCCTTCATCCTTTGTAATGATGAATCCTCAGAAGGGTCAGAGTCCAAAAACATAGATACAAACAAGGAAACAGAGCCCATGGACTTTAACATAATGGCTACTCTAGACTCGGAGGAGAAAGACATAGAGAAATTTGAATAGTGCACTGAAACAAAAACTCAAAGTGAACCAGAAAAAGAATGCAGTCAGCTGATTAGTCACCCTTCACAAACACATACACCACACCAAGAACGAAACGATGATAAACCCCAGAATGAAACCTTATGGGAAATGAATTTTGATGGAGTGTGGATACATAACATAGAGAGTGGTTACGCAGAGAGCCATGCATGTAACCTGCAATTCAAATGTACAAACAACATTGCAGAGTACGAGGCTCTTATCCTAGGCTTAAACCTGTTGAAAAAATTAGGAGCCTGTAGGATAACTGTGCGTGGGGACTCTGAGCTGATCATTAAACATGTGAATGGTGAATATATAGCAAAACATCCTAGACTGAGGTCATACAGGAATGACACTATGGATCTATTGAAAACTTTTGTGGAATACGATCTGGTGTTTGTCCCTAGAGGTCAGAACGAAATTGCAAATGGACTAGCTTGCATGGCTAGTTCGTATCATAAGCCTCCCAATGACCAACATATCATCATTCAGACCAAATTCAGACCTGCAGTGCCAGACAATGAAAAATATTGGCAGGTCTTTGAGGGCAATAAACATATTGAATATTTCCTGGTAGGCAGAAATGAGTTTGAATTTTTTGATTCAGACTCCAAATCTGACAGTAGCTGCCTAAGTGAAGAGTCCTCAGATGAGGAAGAAACACCCTGTAACATAGAAATAAACACTTTAAACGAACAGATTGGAAATCCGAACGAAAAATGTGAAAACGTAGATAGTGAATAAGTAGAGGTGTTGCAGACCAAAGATAAGAACATACCTCGAGGTCTGGCACCTTTAGAAGACCTTTTTGACTTTGATGATGTAGCAAAAAATCCCACTATAGAACATGCAGACTCTGATGTCGAGGAATGCAACATAGGCACTGAAGATAAACCCAAGATGATCAAATTGGCTAAGTCCCTGCCTGCAAACATGAAGAAGAAATACATTGACCTATTCAAGGAATTCATTGATGTGTTTTCTTGGAGTTATGATGACTTAAGGGCCTATGACATAAACATCATACAGCATAAAATACCCTTGAAAGAAAATTAGAAGCCCTTCAGACAAAAACTTTGCAAAATAAACCCAAAACAATTTCCTGCTGTGGAAAAAGAGATTAAGAAGATGTATGAGGCAGGTATCATTGTGCCTGTGAGGTTCTCTGATTGGCTATCAAACCTAGTGGCTGTGAGAAAGAAAACAGGGGAGATCAGATTGTGCATAGATTTCAGGAATATTAATAGAGCCTCACTCAAAGACAATTACCCTTTGCCAAGAATGGAACATATTCTCCAGAGGGTAGTAGGTTCTAAAAGGATCTCCCTGCTGGATGGCTTTTCAGGTTACAACCAAGTCTTAGTAATCCCAGAAGACCAACTCAAAACAGCCTTTACCACTCCATGGGGCACTTTTATGTATGTAAATATGCCTTTTGGACTGATGAACGCTGGTGCAACCTTCCAAAGAGCAATGGACATAGCTTTTTCAGATGAAATAAGACACTTCATTGTCATCTACCTGGATGAAATAACAGTCTATTCCAAGACTGAGGAAGAACACCTTGAACACCTGAGAAGAGTGTTTGAAAAAGTAGAAGGTTTGGTCTGTCACTGAATCCTAAAAATACTATATTTGGGCTGCAAGAAGGTAAGCTTCTTGGCCACATCATATCTGAGAAAGGGATTAGGATAGATCCACAAAGAGTTGAGGGAATACTACAAATCACACACCCGAGAAACATCAAAGAGTTACAGTCCTTTATTGGGAAAATCAACTTCCTCAGGAGGTTTATTCCCAACTTAGCTGAACACCTTAGAAATATGACTAACATGCTAAAGAAAGGTGTAGGAGTTAAGTGGAATGTTGAAGCTAAGAAATATTTTGAATCAGTTAAACTTGCACTCACCCAGGCTCTTGTCCTAATCATCCCATATTTCTCAAAAGATTTCCTGATTTTTTCATTTGCCTCCAAGCATACAATAGCTGCAGTTCTACTGCAAAAAAATCCAGAGGGAATGGAACAACCCATTTCTTTCTTCAGCAAAGCACTCAGGGATGCACCCTTGAAATACAACATAATGGAAAAACATGCCTATGCTCTGATTAGGGCCTTGAAATACTTTAGGGTGTACATACTGCATTCCCACACCATAGCCTATGTACCCAACATAGTGGTTAAAGACATCTTGTCCCAAGACCCAGATGGGAAGAGGGGCAAATGGATTGCTGTGATCTTAGAATATGATCTTGAGATTAAACCCACAAAACTGATTAAAGATCAGGGCTTAGCTCAACTAATGGTTGAATCAAATCTACAAGCCCTTGACATTAACATGGTAGATGCCTTGGATGAGCAGCAGGGATTACCTGACCCCACTGTTGAGGAGAAGTTTCAGAGCTCTCCTTGGTATTCTGACATTCTGTATGTGCTTACACACCTCAATGCCCCTCCTGAACTATCAAAGACCAAGGCCAGATTCTTAAAGCTAAAATCCAGGAGCTATTGCATAATGAATGAAGGTTTATACTGGAAAAATCCAAATGGCCTATTGCTTAAATGTTTGCCTGAGTCTGAAGCAGAAAGGATTAAACAAGAATTCCATGCAGGAGAGTGTGGAGGTCACCTGAACTGGAAAGCCACTGCAAACAAAATACTCAGAGCTGGCTACTATTGTCCTACACTCTTCAATGATATCCATAAGATGATAATTGCCTGCCACAAATGCCAGATTTTTGAAGGCAAAAGAAAACTCCTCCCCTTACCTCTACAACCCATCACTGTTGAAGGTCCCTTTCAGCAATGGGGCCTAGATTTCATAGAAGAAATTCACCCTGCCTCTTCTGCACAACACAAATGGATCTTAACAGCCACAGATTACTTCACTAACTGGATAGAGGCCATACCTACTAGGAATTCCACTGATTCAGTCATCATTAGGTTCCTAGAAGGTCATATACTCTCTCGGTTTGACTGCCCAAGGAAAATAATCACTGATAATGCTGTTGCTTTCGGATCTAAGAAAATGGTTGATTTTTGTCACAGGTATCGAATAGCACTCAGTCATTCAACTGTCTATTACCCTCAAGGTAATGGATTAGCTGAATCTTCAAACAAGAGCCTGGTGACCATCATCAAAAAGCTGCTAGAAGAGAACAAAAAATCATTGCATAACAAGTTAGTGCATGCCTTGTGGGCTGACAGGATTACAACAAAGAAATCCATTGGCATGTCACCATATCAGCTTGTCTATGGATCAGAAGCAGTGTTTCCCACCAGCCTTGGAATACCAGTGATTAAAGTTGTTCAAGAGATACAAACAGAAGAAGACAGTATGGTGATGAGGATAAACCAGACAATTCATCTCCAACAAACAAGGGAGGAGGTCTATAACAGAGCTATCAAGGTTCAGGAAAATATAAAGAAGTTATTTGACAAAAGAACTAAGGCCTCTAATTTCAAAGTTGGAGATAAAGCTCTGAATGGGACTCAAGGAGAGAGGACAAAGGAAAGCACGACAATTTTGACAGTTTGTGGCAAGGTCCCTACATCATCCAGGCCATTGTGGGTCCAAATGCATTTTTTCTACAAGAGTTGGATGGTACAGAGCTGTTTGGGGGTCTTGTCAATGGCAGGATGCTCAAAAACTACTTCTGTTGATTTCCAATTTCCAATTTCCATTTCCATTATACATACCATTGCAGTGTTTGTTTTCAAGAAAAAGAGAAAATGTTCCAAAAAAAGAAGAAGGAGAGGTTCAGACAAGCTCAAAACATGGACCTCTGGAGTGCAAAGATTGGCTCTAATATGATCAAAACCTGAGCCAAAGAAAGTAAATATAGCTGGTTCAAACATGCCCAAAACCTGGACCAGATAAGAAGAAAGAAGAATCAGCTCTAACAAGCCCAAAATCAGAGCTGAAATGAAGAAAAGAAAGTGACTCTCACAAGCTCAAAACTTGAG
Source organism: Pinus albicaulis (assembly GCA_034641835.2). Classification (NCBI taxonomy): domain Eukaryota; kingdom Viridiplantae; phylum Streptophyta; class Pinopsida; order Pinales; family Pinaceae; genus Pinus; species Pinus albicaulis. The sequence goes on from JAXQQM020080305.1 coordinate 126,291, forward strand.
TCACAAAAGAAGGAAGGAAGCTACAAAACTTCAAATTCCAACCATTCAAAGTTTTGTTTTCAATTTTCTGCAAGTTTTTGTCCATGTTCAAATGTCTTTATGCCTTGGATCCACAGCAAACGAGACTGTCTAATCCTAGTTTGACTGTTTTTAAATTTCTGTTGTAGAATTTAAAGAAGAAATATGTTGGACAGTCTAATCCCAACAGATATTAGATTAGGTAGAGAAACATATGAGACCAACAGTTTAATCTGGTCTCATGGATTAATAAGGGTAGAAATAGAATAGGTTTATTTTCTTGTTTGTAAAAAATAAAAAGATGTAAAGGGTCTGCTAGCTCAAATGCACCCTAGAAGAAAAAATGCTAGGATTGTAGAATGGGTAGGTAGATTGATTGGGAAAGTTTTTCTGCTAAATTGATGTCTTCACAATTGTGGTAGCTGAAAATCAAAGAAAAAAGGTGCTCAAGCAGCAGGCATCTGGCCTACACCAAAGATCATTTTCTGAATTCTTGACTCCTTCAAGAAGAAGCCATCCCCATGTGGAGCCACTGTTAGCCCCCCATAAATCTTTTGACAAGAAAAGTAAGGGGCTAAATTGTTTTTTAGCCTTCAAGGAATGCATCTCCCCTGAAGACACATCATCCTTGAAGTCTCCTGTGCCTTTTCCTTTGATAAAATTCCCTCTGCTAACTCCCTTTATAAAGTCTCACTGATTGCAAAAGATGTGCTCCAAAAGGCCTACATTTATCCCTTGTATCCCTGCAAAATGTCCCTTTTCAATCCTTTTTCCCCTTTGTTAAAGTCCCCCATTTTATCTCCTAAACCATCCCCAAATCCCCCTTAAACCTTCTAAGTCACTTTCTTTCCCCTCTCCAAACCTTTAAAAACCCTTATTGCCTCTACCGTTACCCTTCCCTGGCCTTGAATCTCACTAAAAATGGCCCAAAAACCATATTCCCCATATATGTGGGCCTAGCCCCTTTCGGCCAAACCCCTGCACCTTTCCCCTCCACGTGACACAGCGCCGAGACCAGGCGCCAAGGCGAAAGGCGCTTATCTCAGTTGAATATCGGGCACATTTTAAATCATCGATCTCTGCAGATCGGACGATCATCGCAAGCTCCACAGCGCCCGTAGCCCACTTCGTTTGCCGCCCGATCGCATCTCAACCATCCATTCAGTCCGCAGATCAACGGTCTGTATTTCATCTGCCCGGTGGTCCCCGCAGCCATGCCCGTTCGAAAACCGTCGGTTTCTATTGCACCGCCTTTCGGAGGTGGGCGGTATTTTTATTTTCAGAGCGATTCCACTCACCGCCTAACACGTGGCTCTGACACTGTTCAAAAACTGCCCCCCATCGCGCGTTATCGTTCGGCATTTGACCTGGCACGATATGCATATACACCGTCCGATCTGCGATCGTCCATCCAACGGTGATCGCTCCATGAAGTTGCGTGGAAGTTAACCCAAGGCATCCGTACCCCTGGCCCACTATCCATTGCCGTCCGATGTGTTTTCAACCATCGATCTCCGCCGGAAATCAGACGGCCCAGATTAAATGCACGCCCGCCCATTAACCCCGTACCGCCATGTCACCTCCCCACGTGTTTTTATCACGATGACCTCCGCCCTCCTGATATTTCGTTCATATTTCATTCCAGGGTCAAAGTTTTAATTTTTTTCATTGGAATTGCTATTTCGACGTCGCCCAATGCATTTCTCACTGTTACACGATTTTCCTCCATAGTATCCTCTGCATGCATCGTCGTCCACCATGTCACGTCATCATTTCCGCAGTCATCCACACCACCCTCTCCATGCACGATTTTCTTAATTTGTTTTCGTGTTTTGTAGGGTTACAGGCAGGCGGAAAACCGCCATGATTCATATGCGCTATTGTAAAGGCACAGTGCACAGAAGGAGCTGAATTTAGAGCCTGATTTTATAGAAAAATGTCCGGAAAGGTGTCTGCATCATAAATTTCATCAAAGGACTGAGTTCAAACTCTGCAAACCCTCTCCGGCGCCATTAAAGCTCGGATTGCATAAACAAAGACAGTACGGGAGCAGCAGAGAGTTCGAGGCAAGAAATAGAAGATTTTTGAGTTTTTTCAGGGATTTTAGAAGGTAAAGGTACCAGTTCAAGGACATCATGGATTGCATGGAAGGTCCAGCGCGCAAAAAACAATGCTATCAGGGTTTCAAATCAGCATAATGTTTCTTCCTGAGCAAGGACACGGTACACATTATTGTTTCAGTCTACATTGTGTCCAAGTGAAGTTTTCTCCCCCCCATAATATTCCTATGCTATCAGTAGCATTTGTTGCACAGTATGGCAGATCTTAGTGTCATGATTCTACGTTTTTTGTTTAATTCGTCAGAAAGTACTACAGAGTGCTGCAAAAAAGTACAACAGAGACATATCTATAGTAAATTGCAACCTGACGAAGATCACTCTTCCATCCAAAAAGTACCAGAGATAAATGCCCAGGATTTAAAATAGAATGGGCTTCGGCCTTCTTTATTTTCTGAGTTTAATGCTTCATTTAGTGTTTCACCTACCTTCTCTGCTCCACTGGAGCTATAAATTCATGAAGAAACTCATTGTAAAGGTTTTTGATTAGTTATGAGAGAATTGCAAGCAGTTTCTTTTGAGACATAGTCTTTGTATAAAGTTGTAAGATAGGCTGAGGAAGATGTTTTCTGACTGAGTATCCAGCTATTGGCAATGTTGTGCTTGACTGGTGTTGCTTTCTAATATGACAAGCACATTTCTTTGGATCCTGATCTAAAGCAGCAGTGATCTTTTTCTATCTTTGTATTTGTGTTTAACCTGCATTCCATTTCATTTCATTTCTACTGGCTTGCATCAGAAATCTGGCATAGGATTTACCCTTGTTAGGTACCCTATGTTTCTGCTCTCCTTGCCTTTGATGTTTTCTACTAAATGTGTTATCTAAGAGTTGATTTCAGTTAATTTAACCAGTTTAGTGGATGTTATTTCCTGCTAGATGATGTATGAATTAAATGAATTTGTTCTTAGATGTTCTTGTTAGGATTTAGCTGGAAGATTTGGGAACATTGGGGATTAGAGTTAGCCCTGTCCACTAGGATCCTTGTGCGACCAGCTGGACTTTCTAAGATCCCTCAAGCTAGAGGCCGAAGCATTGAGAGTTCAAAGTCTCTCTCTGATCTCAGGTCTTTAAATTTGTGTCATAAACCTTTATTGTTTTCCTCCTCCCTTACCATTCCATACCACACTATCATCTCTAAGATCCAATGTTTTAGATGACTAGCCCAACTGAAAGCCTGCACATTGGATAGCAAGTAAACCCTTTCCTGACTCCATTGCCCAATGGTCTTGAATGCTCCCTAGAATACTTCACCTCTGACTAAATCCTCTTTGCTCATCCTTGTCTTACATTGAACCCTTCTTTCCTGATAACCAGCAACCAAACAAACAATCAAACAAACCTTGTGCCTATAACTAGCCTAATACCTTAACCTTTGAGCTTCAAAGACATATACCTTAAACAATCATAGAGAGATCCCTCTCTGGACCCAGGAAGGCTAGATCCTGAGGTCTGAAAGTGGTTTGATGTTGTCTCATCTTTTGGTCTTGCCAATCTGGCCAAAACATGGGAACCCCAACACACCCGCCACTGCGAAGTGCTAAAAGAGGACTTTATAGGAACTTTTGGATTGATTGGGGGAATAGCGACGCTCGACGAAGCTCTACAGGACATTGATGCGTTTTTATTTAAGAACTCTCACAACCACGCCGCACCAACATCCCTGACATGGGAAGCGTAGATGCAAGACATAGCCAACTACCGAAGCTTGGCAATTGATGAAGAAGAAGATAATCCTCGAAACATTTCTGTCCCAGAATCTGAAGGGGAACGCACCGTTATTGGACCATTGCTGCAGAATATTGATGTAACGCAGCCTCTCAAGCTACGTGACATTAATATTGGGACGAAAGAACACCCTAAGCTGGCTAAAATTGGTGACTATTGGGATGAAGGAACTGTAGGCAAAAATACAGAGTTACTCACGGAGTATCATGACTTATTTCCGACAAAGTTTTCTGAGCTCAAGGGAATCACCAGGGACCTCAGCATTATGCACATCACTTTGAAACCTGAGGCACACCCCGTCAAGTAGCGGCCTTACCGATTGAATCCTCAATATAAGAAAAAGGTCAAAGAAAAGCTGGAAAAAATGCTTGCTGCAGGTATCATTGAACCGGTTGAACAATCAGAGTGGGTAAGTCCAATGGTCATCCAGGAAAAGAATACAATGGGGGAAATATGCATCTACGTGGATCTATGCAAGTTAAACAATGTCTGTGTCCATGACCCCTTCCCTACACCCTTCTCCGACGAAATCCTTGATAGCGTGGGCGGACAGGAGGCCTATTCCTTCACCGATGGGTTCTCAGGGTACCACTAGATCTAAATTGCACCTGAAGATCACAGTAAGACTACCTTCGCGACTGAATGGGGGTCCTTCCAGTATATGGTCATGGCCTTCGGTCTCAATAACGCACCTACTATTTTTTCAAGGGTCGTAGTTGTTGTATTCAAGGAGTTTATTCATAAGTTCCTAGAGGTTTATTTCGATGACTGGACGGTTTTCGGCCTAGTAAAGGACCATGTCTCTAACCTGAAATTAATGTTGGATGTGTGCCGGAAGCACCAGATCTCCTTGAATATTAAGAAATGCATCTTCTGTGTACCATTTGGAATCTTGCTCAGACACATAGTCTGTCGGAAAGGGTTGATGGTTGATCCTGCAAAGGTAGCCGTAATTATAAACCTTGCAGTCCCAACAACGGAAAAACAGTTACGTTCTATTCTTGGACACATGGGCTATTACAGGAAATTCATTCAAGGATACACCCTGATCACAGCACCCATGGAAAAAATACTAAAAAAAGATGTTTCCTTTTTTGGGGATGATGAATGTTAGAAGAGCTTTGAACTGCTCAAGGAGAAGATGATTTCTGCGCCCATACTAATATTTCTTGATTGGTCGAAGGAATTTCATGTACATGTGGATGCATCAGGCATCGCCTTGGGCGCTGTCCTCACTCAGCCTGGGGAAGAAGATATTGATCACCCGGTTACCTTTGCGAGTCAGAAACTCTCAGGCGCAGAACGGAACTACTCTACCACTGAGCACGAAGGATTGGATATTGTCTACGCGTTACAGAAATATCGGCACTATCTACTGGGTGGACATTTTAAAATGTTCACTAATCATTCGGCTTTGAAATACCTGGTCAACAAGCCTGTGTTTGGGGGGGGGGATATTTTCCGCTGGCTGTTGCTATTGCAGGAATATGATTTCGAGATCATCGTCAAGCCTGGAAGGTTGAATGCAAGCCCGTATCATCTGTCTCGCATCGAAACAGGGGAGGAACCTACTAGCTTGGAATAGGGCTTACCAGATGCACATTTGTTCACCATTAAGGTGGTTGACGCACACTTTGCTGATATCATTGAGTTCCTCACTATAGGCGTGGCCCCTGCAGAATATTCGATGCAACAGAAGAAGGAGTTGGTTACTCGGGCAACGGATTTTACTATCATCGCAGGTCAGTTATACAAGCTAGGTGCAGATGAAATACTACGCAGATATGTCCTGGAACATGAACGACCTGCCGTATTAGCAGAAGCACACGAAGGTTGCATAGGAGGCCACTATGTAGGACGAGCAACGACACAAAAGATTTTGAGGGCTGGGTTGTGGTGGCCTACCCTGCATTAGGATTATTACACCTATTGTAAATCATGCGACACCTGCCAGTGAATAGGATGGCCCTCGCACCAAGATGAGATGCCCTTACGGCCTCAAGTGGCTTTACATGCTTTTGAAAAATGGGCCAATTATTTTATAGGACCCATCAATCCGCCAGGCAAGAAAACAGGTGCGCGCTACATTATCACTGCCACTGATTATGTCACTCGATGGGCTGAGGCACAAGCGGTGAAGGATTGTACCACAGATACTGCTACGCACTTCATCTTTGAGCAGATTCTAACCAGGTTTGGCTGCCTAAAGATCCTAATGAGTGACAGAGGTACGCACTTTTTTAACCAAACAATTCAAGCCTTGAATGAGGAATTCCAGATTCACCATGCAAAGAGTACACCATACCATCCCCAGGAAAATGGGGTGGTTGAAGCTTTTAACAAAATTTTGGAACTGGAATTAACTAAGGTTTGCAATGCCGATCGTAGTGATTGGGATGTTCACATTCCCTCTATTCTGTGGGCCTACCGAACGACTTGCAAGAAGCTGACAGGCAGGACCCCCTTCCAAATGGTCTATGGCAAGGAGGCCATTATGCCCCTAGAGCACGTTGTTCCTAGCCTACACATTGCAGCATTTACAGATTTGGCAGACCCTAATATCATAGAGGAGCGTCTTGCGCAGCTTGTGGCTTTGGAGGAAGATTGGTTTATTGCTAATTTTCATCAACATGTTCAGAAGGCTTGCGATAAAGCATGGCCTGATCGACATATTCGCCAAAAGACATTCGTCGCAGGCAACCTCGTACTTTTATACAATAGCCAATTTGCGAAACACCTAGGCAAATTCCAGCAGCACTGGCTTGGTCCCTACACAGTCAAAGAAATCATGAATGGTAGAGCAGTCCAGCTAGATACCCTGCGTGGTGACATCTTACATGGCTTTGTCAATGGTAGTCGACTCAAGCCATATCGGGCTCAATGAATATATGGCGGCTGCAGTGACTTAGGACAAGTCACAAGATTATGTTGGGGGAATGTTGGACAGGGTCTCCTACGAGCTGCGAAATTGGTCCATTTTGAATACTTTTGATTAAATTTAGTCTAGCACAGGGGTTTTGGGGTGGGTCAAAGCCCCGAAAGCATTGTAATGGGTAAAAGGGTAAACCAGGTGTCCGAAAACCACGGTTTGTAGACCATAGGAAAGTCTAGGCTAGATTATTATAAATAGAGGAACATTTTGTATTGTAAGGTAGAGAATGAAGAGCTATTAATGTGAATTGTGGTTTAAGCTATCTGTTTGGGTTTTGGGGAAAGGACTCCTACTGGCTGTGTGCGCAGAGATCCAAGTCCAGCTGTGTGCGGACCCTACTGTTGTTGTTGTGTGCGCAGGCTGGGAAGGGAATTGTAAGGAGGAATTGATGAATGGATGAATAATAAAGGTTGATAGAGAACTGAATCTGTGAGTACTCTTTGTGTGAATCATTGGTAATTGTTGCATTGTGTATTTTCTATATTTAAGCTACGAAGATCTGTGTAAGTGTGTTTTATGTATCTGGATCTGCTATGTTCTGTTCTGTTCTGTTTATACAATACGACGCTACTGTCATAAAAGCATATAATTATAGATCTAGCGCACATGGATGTGAATAAAGACCTAATTGACCCTGCGTAGAACGAGGTAATCTAGGAACCACAGGGTCTAGCGCAGCTCTGCTTGCCTTACTTATCCTTTCTCAGGGTGCAGAAACCTGGTTCCAGCACCCACCCATACTACTTCGGGTGAGACTTTGACCTGTGCAAGCGGGTCACTACCGAAAGGGCCAGTAGTATAGGGGTTTTTGGCAAACCTTGCACTCTGAACCTAGGTCAGGACCCCTTGAGCCAACATAAATATTAAATTCACTAGACTAATTTTCCCTGTCATAAGCCCTTCTTGCTCCTCAGCAACAACGATTTGGGAAAATCATCATTTTATGGGCGAAAAGGTAGCGTGTTTCTACTCTTTTGTTGAAACCATCATTTAAACCATCTTTCTTGCTATTTTTTTGAACATTGAAGCTACACATGAAGATTTCAAAGCAAACCACATCTTTCAATTTTCCCTCCCACACTACATTTTCAGCCCAGAATCGCTACGTTTTTAGCAAAACTTAGTCGTTGCGTTCAAGGGAAAAACCAGGAGCTCATCATCTTCAAATAAAAAATATTCAATATCTTTACAGATTTTAATATGTATTCTCATCAATATTTCAAATGGTTTCCTCCTAAATACTCAAAAATTCCGAATTCAACACCTTGCTAGGATTTCATGGCACGATTTTGCTTATTTTAAATATTTTTGTTCAAGTTTCAGCAAAACTCCTCAAAATTTGATAGAATGAAATTATAAAATCATTTCATCACCTTTCCCATATTTTTCAAAGCGTTTTCCCTCATATTTTCCGTTTTTTCCATTTTTCCTCAAACCTACGTTGTGTTTTAACTACCAGGCTTGTTTTTTAGCTTTTTCCACCCCTTCTCATCATCCTTTTTTGTCCCTTCCACTTCCATAAACTTTATAATATCCCTCCACACTCCCTCAAATTTAATAAAAAATTTAAAACTCATTTTCCCCTTTCATCCCCCTCCGTTCATCCAACGTTGAGGCAAGGGCGAAAAGGTAGTGTGCCCACGCTACCTTTATTGATGGAGGCATCCAAATGAAAAATAGGTTTTATTTTTGGAAAGGCCTTAAATTATATGTTAATTATTTTCACTCAGTTTCCTTTACCAGTAGTCAGTTTTACATAGGAATGCAAATAAGTACCCAAAAAAAAAGCTCTCTACCCTCATTTCAGCACTCACAGACCAATTTTGGTAAATGCATCTTTTGAGTACTTTGCTAGATGTTTTGTGATGCAAAACCACTTAAGAGGCATAGAAGACACTCTCATCAACCTCCAACAATTTTTAGAGGCAAATTTGATGAAAGCGTCATCATCAAAATCAACTCAAAAATTCCATGCTATGCATTTGCTGCGCACACGCTACGTTTTCTCTTTCACGCTACCTTTTCAGCAAAAAGTCATTTTTTGTAATATTAGGGTGAATTTCAATTTTTCAAGAGAGAATGATGATGTAATATGATGTATTAAGTGTGTTTATATTCCTAATAGCTCTAAATCCATTAATTAGAATGATCTAAAGTCAAATGTATCTAGTGTTATCACTCCACCAGATTCCCAAGGCCGAAGAAGGAATCCCAATAGAGGTAACCATAGACCAAGATTTTGACTTGATAGATAGCCCTATCAAGCCGGAGAGGGCTCTCTCCAAAAGGGTCATAGCCAGGAGGGCTAGAGAAATTAGGGTTTTTAGGCTAGATATAGAGTGCAGGGGTTGTTTTGAATTGTTTTGGTTGGGAAAATTACTAGATGAAGAAATTAGATCAAGGAAAGCTAGGTCAAGGAAAATGAGTTAGGGTTGCACGGATCAACGGGGAAAGGTAGGTATAATGATTATCACTTGAAGAGATTTTTTATGGAGTGGTGTTGAAACTATAAGAAGGCTAAGAAAATCATATGATATGTATTTTTCTAAGACAGAAGAAGATGAACCAAATATGATCAGTTACCCAAAACAGAGCATGTGCAAATATGTATTCTGATTATCTAACTTGTAAAATATCATAACATATAAATGAAGTGAACAGGAATACAATTATTTCAAACATATGATACTGAAGAAGAAACAATGATAGACATTCAATACCACAAGTATCCCATAAAAGTAGCTGCAACTCCTCTTTATTAGCTTGGCCAGATTGAGTACAAAGTTTCCTTAATTAACTAGCAAACATCAAACTGATTCCAACCCTTGTATATTGTGAATAAAGGGACTAAATAGACATGAAAACAACATTCACTCATCCTTAGGGGTCAAAGTGACTCATTCCTAACTTAAGTGAGCTGATTAATTACACCTCATTTGTTTGATTTACCTAATGTATTTACTCTAGGTAATAGTAAAAACATGATAATTACATTTATTTTCATCATTTACATTGGTAAAATCATCATTTCCCAAGATGAAAATAGAAACAGGAGTGAAACTCAGAAATTTTCAGAAGACTACCAAACGCGCCATCTCCTTGTCAAACGCGCCCTCTTTGTTCAAGGTTGCCTTCGGGTGCCTTCCTAGTGTCTAAATTTGCTCCAAAATGGCTTGTTGGAAATCCCTTCAAGTCTACTTTCTAGAAATGCCTTCAGTTTGAAAAATGAAGCTCATTTTCCCTGTCAAAAACTCATTTTCCCAAGACTAGTAAACGCACAGCGCCAAGGCCAAAAATGAGGCAGAAATATGGTTTTTTGGTGGTTTTTCGCCCTTTTCACTGACCAAATTGCCTCCAAGTGCTTATAAAATTTATAGGATGTATTTACTAATCATTCTAAACTCAATAGTGGTGACCATTTTCTCATTGGATGCCCCAAAAAAGAGCACAACACCCTAGGTGTTGTGCGTTTGACATTTTTGTTGTGCTAAAAATGTCCCTAAAAACACAAAAATTTACAAACTTGAAAAATTTGCCAAAAACTTGTCAAAATTGGTGGGATGATAGTTGATCATTTGTTTGAGGCATGGAGTGTTACCTCGGCAAGTATGTCTACCCTCCTTTTCTCCCCTTGCTTGGTCAAGGCTTCAATTTTTGCATTGGCTCTTTTGAGCTTGGCCCTTGCAATTTTTTTCTTCATGGCATAATGCTTTGCCATCCTTCTTTGAATATCATTGTCCTTTAGAGCCTTGGCCAAGAGATTCTCCAAGTGCTGTTTTACCTTCTCCAACAAATACTCCCGGTCTTGATTAACCATGATTTCCATTTGTTCATCAACAATGAGCTCTTTAGCAAGCTCAACTTCTCTTTTCCTCTCTAGTTCTAGAGCTCTTTTCAACCCTCTAGTCCTAGAAATTGTCTTGGAGGTTGGTCCTCCTCATCATCAGGTTCACCATACTTCTCTAGTGTCTCTTCAAGCAAGGCTTTAGCTTTCTCTGCCTCTCTTTTTTCTTTGATGCATTTCACTTCATCGATGAAGTGTTTGGTCTTCAACTGCTGGTTCTCTTGCTTGAGAAAGGTAATGACAAACTTGGACCTGTCAAGATTAGCTTGGAGCTCTCTAATCTTGGCTTCCCTCTCTTGGATGATCAAGGAAGTTTCATCATCATCAATTATGTCCAAGTATACAAGTTCAAAATATGCCTCTTTCTCATGGAGGCCTTTCTCTTCATGTATGTCCACCTCTACCATCTTTTCCTTACCTTTTTGTACTTGATTTTTTGGTGAAGAAGGCAGGGCCCCTCCCACAATCTGTGGGAAAAACACCTACCTATGACTTCTCTGATAGGTATGTGCCAATGTCCAAATCAACCCTCTTCGGCTTGTTAATTTTACCTCTGCTAGGTGACCCAGTCTCAATGTGAAATGGAGATGACGGTGGTGAGGTGGGTGAAGGAGACTAATCTGGTGATGATGTATGAACTATAGGCTGAGATGGAGGAATGGATGTGGAAGGAGGAGATGATGAAGGTGCATCTTGGCCATGTTGAATAGGTGGGATAGTTAAAATATCATTGTATATGAAGGTGTCCCATGCAATGTTTAACTGATCAAGGTGATGGAGGACCATCATCTTGATGAGGGAGTGGTGAAAGACATTTTGCATTTGATGATCATAATCTCTCTTTTGGGCAATAAATGTCATCTTTTCAATGCTTCGGTAGATATAGTAAGGTATATGGAGAATTCTAACCCTTATGAAGTGCATGAGTAGCCGTACATGATAGGAGTAGAGTCTAGAAAGCCTACCCTCACAAGTAAAGTACCTCATGATGATTTTCATCATGGGGACATATATGTCGAAGAGGTAAGAGAAAGGAAAAATCCTCTTTCTCTCATTCTTGTACCTTGGTTTAATATATGGCTCATAATAGAATTGATTCAATTCTCCTTGCTTGAACCATTTTTCCCCAACATTTGGGATCCCAGTGGCAGCTGATATGATGGCAGGGGACACAGTGAAAGTGACACTAGCATGGGTTACCTCGTTGTCATGGAGGTTGGAAATGAATAATCTTGTCAACATAGGATGGTATTGGACCCTTTATAATTTCTCATAGAACTCAATACAGCTTACACGCTTAAAGCATGTCACAGTGATGGGAGATACCATGAGTTATCCGGTATTTGTTGGCTCATTTCTAATGATTCTCCCTGCTTTTTTAGATGGCCTTCTCTCCTCTATTTCTTCCTCCTCACTATGACTTATGTTATCTTCTTTTGCCATGATTTATTTGGTGTCAAAACCCTAGGGAGATGATGGAATGGAATGTGGGTGTAATAAGTGTGGGTTGGTGTGAGGAAATTTGAGGAGATGGGAATAGGGATTTGTGATATGAGGGAGGTGACAGGGGGTAGTGATGATTAGGGGTTTTAGAATAGGGTATTTAATTATAGGTAGGGTATAGGGAGCCTAGGAAAATGAATACCTATGGCTTAGGGTTTTGAAGGAGATGAAAGCTTAGGGAAGGAGATAGTTATGTAGGGGTTATGGGAAAGTGTTTTATGATATGGGGGGTTGGAATAGGGTAAATTGAAATGTGGGAACGGTAGTGGGATGCTAGTAGAATGATACTAGTGTTTTGAACTTAAGATGACACCAAAACCAAATTAAACATAACATAAACTGATTAAGGAGAAGAGGAGTGATGAATTTGTGACCTACTTTCTTCCTGGAGAGTGTAGGCAACCATTTTTGAATCTTTAGAGAGTTGTAGTGGTCTTTTGGAAAACCCTAAGGGTTTTCAGGAAAACACGCAGCACCCAAGTTAAACACGCCCTCCTTTTGACAGGAACACAACACCTTTAACAAAAGCAGAGCATTTTTTAGGCAAATGTGCAGTGCCAGTGCAGAACGCACAGCACTAGTGTAGAACATGCCCTTTGCCCCTGTTTTGCACAATTTCACCCAAAAAATCGAAAAATTCTCCTTTTTTAAGTATGCTTGAGGGTGTAAAAAGAAAATTAACTTTGAATTGATGTCTTTGAGGGATTTTATACTTGAGTGGGTTTGATTTATGTTTTTAAAACCCACTTTTCTAATGTTTCATTTCACCTTTCAAATTTTCACACTAATGCTCTTTGACTTCTGACATTTTTTTTGCAGGTTGATCAGTTGATGGGGTAGGACCTCTAGCACTTTGAGATGTACTTTATTTGGTATTTATTTTGGCATATGGAGCTGAGTTAGGAGCTTCGGAAGATCAATTAATTATTACATATAATGGACATAAAATTACAAAAATAAAAAATAAAATTACATCACTTTTTTTTGGAATAAAAATTACATTTTGGAATGAAACTGATACTTAAAATTAAAATTACAACTTTGAAAACATATTTCATGTTTATAATCCTCTGTGGTTGACGATGAAATGTTTATTGAGTCACTCTCATACCTTTTCTAACCTTATGAGATGTCATGGTGAATTTTTGGACCTTGAACAATGAAACCAAATGACCTAATGTGACCTTGAATGATCTCACTCCATGGTTGACTTTGACTGAGATAATACATAGTGAAATGAGATTTTCATAGGTGTTTTTATGCTCAACAAGACATGAAGGTGAGCCAACAAATGATAATTTGTGAGGGAGAGTGAGATTTTGAGACTAGGGCTACCATCAATGAATCAATTTTTACACGACCTAGTGGAATGATTAATAAATTTCAGAGTGGGACACCTAAAATGAACATGAAAAGAGTGATTTTGATCACTGATGGAAGAATGCATATTATAACACTAACATTGGCCTATTAGGGATGGAAGCTCTGAAATAGGTGTCAAGAACCACATATATCTTAATTTTTCAGATCAGTGCCTCTTCCATTGGGCCAATACAGTAAAAAAATAATTGAAACTGAAATGCAAGACTAACTATTGACAAAAAAAAACTAAATGAAACTGACTCAAATTTGACTAAACTTGACTGAAACAATGACTCAAAATTGAACTTACTCTTTGAGAAAACTTAACTTGAAATAGTAGAAACTCAATGAAGCTACATGGCCTTCACTTCAGCCTCTGAACGCCAATGATTTTCCACTTGAAACTTGCAAGAATATCAAACTGATATATACAATGAGGATGAAATTTTTTCATAATTTTTGGATCGAAAGAGATAGTGCTTCAGAAGCCTACCATTAATTGGCCCTCCTATGAAATTTTTCCCATCCATTTCTTCTAAAATATATGCATTTTTTCCACGAGAAGCTGCAACCTTAAAGGGACCTTTCCATAAATTATCGAACTTCTCGTCCTTACCTTTGTCTTCATTCCTGGCATCCCAGTAGAGTATGACATCATTGATCTTGAAATCATCTTGCTTGGTTTTCCTGTCATAAATTTACTTGATCTTATCATGGAGCTTGGAAGTGTTATGGAACACTTCTTCCCTTTTTTGCTTAAAGTGAATCATTTGGTTTATTCTGCATTGAATATCATTTTTTTCACTTTCGACCTCTTCTAGAATTTTCACGATTGGGACAACGAATGAAGTAGGGAAAACTCTATCCACACTGTAAACTACCTTAAATGGAGACATGCCAATGTATCTCTTGCTGCTTACTCGATCTGCCCACAGTGCATTTATTAGCTTCTTGTGCCAATTCTTTTTGTTAGCCTCCAACATCTTTTTGATTATGTTGATCAAATACTTGTTAGAGGACTCTGACAATCCATTTCCCTGTGGATAATATGTTGTAAAATGACCCAATTTAATGTTATACTTATCACAAAATTGTGTCATCTTCTTTTATTTGAAGGCTATAGCGTTATCCGTGATGATATTTCTAGGACAACCAAACCAGGACAAGATGTTAGCTTCTAGAAACTAAATTATGAATGAGTCAGTAGCTTGCCTGGTTGGGATCGCTTCGATCCACTTTTTGAAATAGAATATGGTTGTAAGTATCCATCTATCTTGATCATATGAGGGTGGATGTATCTCACCGATAAAATCTAAGCCCCACTGCTGGAAGGGAGATTCAAATGAAATCTGTTGTAATGTTAAAGGAAGGAGCTTACGTTTACCTTGGAAAAGTTGGCACTCATGGAAGCTCATAATCGTCTTATACAAATTTGCAAATAATGTAGGCCAATAGTAACCTGCTCTCATTACTTTTTTGGCCATATTCTTCCAATACAAATGACCTCCACAATCTCCCCTGTGGAAATCCTTCATCACTTTTTTGGATTCATCTTCTACCAAGCAATTGAGTAATACTCCTCCAGGATCCTTCCGGTAGAGTGCACTATCTAGTATGAAATATTCCAAAGGCTTAAGCTTCAAATACCTACTCTTACTCTTTGACATGCCCGGAGGAAGATTCAAATGTTGTAAGACATAATTGATATCATCATACCGTAGAGATGATGAAAAGATATCTGATACCTGAACAAGACTTACACTTTCTTCGTCATCAGACAGTGCTGATATGAGATTGATGTCAAGTGCATGTAGATTGGACTCAGCCATGAGCTTGGCTAAGCCTTTCCCTTTGATCAGCTTGGTCTGCTTGATGTCAAGGTCATACTCTAAAATAGATGATATCCACCTACCTCTTCTTCCTTCTGGATCTGTTTGCATAAGTACTTCTTTAACCGTTGCATTTGGAACATATGAAAAAATATGTGAGTGCAGAATATAAACACGGAAGTATTTGAGTGCTTTGACCAAGGCCAAGGCATATTTCTCAATTATGTTGTATCATAGGGCTGCATCTCTTATTGTATGACTGAAGAATGCTATTGGCATCTCTGTCCCATATTTTTTTGCATAAGCACTGCTGCCAAAGTATGCTCAGAAGCAAAAGAAAATATAATGAAATCTAGTGAATAATCAGGACTTATCAACATTGGAGTAGTGTTCAAAGAAAATTTCACCAAGATGAATGACTTACAAGCATTTTCATACCATCTAACATCATTCTCCTTTTTCAGCATGTTAGTTAACTCTCTAAGATATTCTGCTAGGTTGGGAATGAACCTATGTAGGAAATTCATCCTACTGTTGAAGGCTTGATTTTCCTTCTTGTTTCTAGGAAAATCAATTTTTTATATAGCTTCAACTCTAGCAGGATCTATCCAGATACCATCTTTTGAGATGATGTGACCCAACAACTTAGCTTCTTCCATAGAAAATAGGAACTTCTTAGGATTTATGGAAAACAAAACTTTCTACATTGTTGGAATGCAACTCTCAAATGGTGTAAATGCTCATCATCTGAATTTGATAAATAGTCATATCATCTAAATAAACAAAAAGGAAGACATATTTTTCATTACCAAAAGATATGTCCATGGCACGTTGGAAAGTGGCCTGGACATTCTTCAAATCGAACGGCATCTTGGCATATTTAAAGGTACCCCATGGTGTAGTGAATGTTGTCTTATATTGATCATCTTCATGTACAAGGATCTGATTTTAGCCTGAGTAACCATCCAACAATGGCATCCTGTTGGCTCCTACAACTCGTTGAAGTATGTGGTCCATCTTGGGCAGTGGGTAATTGTCTTTCATATTTCTGAAATCTATACATAGTCGAATTTGAATGGTCTTCTTCCACACTGGAACCAAATTGGAGATATAATATGAAAATATGACTAGAAAAATGAAGCCTGCCTTATAGAGCTTGTTTACCTCTTTCTCAATGGACAGAAACAACATTGGGTTTATTATCCTGAGCTTCTGTCTAAAAGGATTTTGATTTGGCTTGATAGGGATTGTGTACTGAATGACAGCTTGATTGTACACCTTTATATTTGAGTAATCCCAAGCAAACATGTCAGAATACTCAGTAAACAAATCAATATATTTAGGCTTTACCTCTTATGGCAAATACTTTGAAAGCTTCATGAACTTTGGCTACTCTGATGTTCCAATATTAACATCTTCTATGCCCTTTTCTAGGGGGACCAAAGTAGGTTTTCTCACCACGTCATCTTGATCAAATAACTCTTCCAAAGGCATGAGACCTTTTGGAATGTTATTGTCCTTGAGCTGAAGTATGTGAATCTTATCTGACTCAATAACTTGGTCATCCTTGTCGTACACTTTATCCATAGAACAGTTCTCAAACTCACCTTCACTTTGAAGGAAATTATTCACTTATTTATCGTCCCAGAAAAATTGCCAAAATTTCAAGTTATCCAGAATGGCGGGCCTATGCTTTATATGAATTTCAAACTTTTTATTTGAAAAATTGTAGATCTGAAATTACTCATAGCAATAGCTAATTAATCATCCATCAAGTTTTGCAATCTTGGCACTACCTTAAGTGTATATTCTAAAAAAATTCTTAAAATGTCTAGTGTTGTATTCCTATATTGCCTCATCCTTGGGTGACTAGCTTGATATTCACCTTTGATTTTTTCAATCACCAGCTCTGAATCACTATAGACTGCAATTCTCCTAGCTCCCAATTTTTTCAGAATTTTCAAACCAGTAATGAGCGCTTCATATTCAGTCTCATTATTCGTACAATAAAATCCTAGTTTGTAGGAACACAACCTTACATTATTTGGGGCCTTATTTTTCTGTTGAAATGGGATGTGGATCCATAAACCAATGCTAGCCACGTCTTTGCCAATGGAACCATCAAATTCCATGCTCCAAATATTATCTTCTTCTTCAAGGTGTTGAAATGCTTGATTCTGATTTGACATAATTTTCTGACCTAATTCATTATTTTGTTCTGAACTTTCATCTGCCTTCTCTGATGGTTGTGCGGATACAGTAGGCAGAATCTCTTTCTCTTTTTCTAACATTGTTCTAATGCAATATGAAACTTTAGGAACATGCTCTATTTCTACCAATTGACAATCAACATCATTTAATCCAGAATCATTGTACAATATGAAGGACTCTAAGTCTGTATGTACAGCGTTGATAAGATGACTATTAGGCCTTTCCTTATTTGTGATCATGTATTTCATTTTAGTCCCATGGTATAGTTTTCTCATTTGACTGAAGACAGGAATAGTGGCATAGGAAAAGTCCAACTACAGTGTACCTCTCAATTTGGCCTCCTAGGATCTTGACAACAGCATACCAAAACATGGCGGAATATCAGCAACTACCATGTCCATAAGGACATTTTTGGCTGGGATCTGCTCTAGGGAGACAACTAGATCTTTGATTAGACCCAAACAGCGGACACAACCAAAATCAAAAAAATATAGATCATGATATGGGCGGGTTATGTCAAGGCCAATATTTTCCATGATGGCTTTGGGCATGAGGTTGTGGGAGGCTCCGGAGTCTAACATAGTGTTATGAAGAATGCACTGATGGAATTTAAGAATCAAGTAAAATGGTGGGACCTCACTATCTTCAGACTAACCATCGATGGTGGGACCAAATAGTAACTCTAGTTGATCATCCTCTACATTAACCATGTCAGATAAGGGGTCAACTTTCAAAGTTTTGACAACATTGGTTTTGTATTTATCAATTTTGACCAATTCACTACGACGAATAGACACCTTTAACTTAGAAACTTTTTACTCTAAATTGAAAGGTATAGTTTTACCTACCTATTTTATGATAACATCCCTTTTCTCAACATGATCTCTTGGTGCAGCTTATTTTCTTGGAATATCTCTTTCTTTGACAGGTGCTCTTGTAGAAGGTTAATTGCTTATGTTCTAATTTGGAGCTACAATCTCTTTACCCTTATTTTGAACTTGTTTCGGTGGTGCTTCTTTCTGCTGAAGTGTCTTCTTCGAAGGTGGATTTATTGGAACATCTCAACTCCTCAAGGAGTATTTCCTTTTCTAGGAACTCAATGCATTCAGGTACCCTCTCTGATAGTCATCAGATTCTACTTCTAACTCATGATCATTCGCCATTATGAAATTTTTGTCATTATGTGAACTTGTTTTTTCCACATATTCTTCATCCTCGGTGAGAAACATGGGTTGACCATCGGCTGTGAAAAGAAGGTTCTCCTCTACTATTGGTTCTTCCTCTTCATCACTCTGATCATAGTTTTGTTGAAGTGGTGTTCTGATTTTTTGTTGCTTCCGTGTTTCAGGAGCTCTTTTCTCTCTCTGCTTTATCCGGAACTAAGGTGTCGTTGGCCTCGAAAGTTCGGATTTCTAATTTGTGGTTCAGTATGTCTATCTGAAATAGACATTCTATCGACCATTCTCTCCATGGTTTTAATCAAGGCATAAAATTTAGTATTGGATGAAGTGGAAGATTCCTCTTTGATAGTCACTTTGCGTTCAGTTTTAAGTTTGGACTTTTTAATCAAAATATTAGAATCAACACTCATTGAATTTTTGATCATTTCTTCAAGGGTAGTGGGGTTTCTTTCTCTCAATTAGAAGGCCATATCTGGGTCAAAAGCATCGAGATAGTGCATAAGGTCTAAACCAGGAGGTGGTTTCATTTCCTTTGGGATGGAATTATAGATTCTGAGGTATCGGGAATTGTAATCAGGCACTGATTCATTGGAATTGTGTTTCAAGGACTCACATTCAAGGATTTGTAAAGGGTTTTTCTTCTCATCCCACCTGGCTAAGAAAGCATCATTTAACTCAGTAGGAGTCCTTACAGAATTAACTGCTGGGGCACGGAACCAAACTTTGACTTCACCTGGAAAACCTTTGTGCGATGATTCGCATCTTGGCATCATTTGCATCTAACTCCTCAAGATCTATGAAGGTTGTGATTTTAGCCATGTGTTGACGGCCAATGATTTCAGAGTTTTCATCAAAGAGGGGAAGCCTTTGACCATATCCTTGAGGTAGATCAGTAAGATTACCAAGGAGGACTAAAGGTCCAAAATGAGCCATAATTCTTATTGAAAGTGGTGGAGGGGGTGGAACGAAGGATGGATTGGTGTGAGGAGGTCCTTGAGGGGGAAGATGAGATGATGATGGGATGTATGATGAAACAATGACTGTTTGAGAAAATTCAGGAATATGAAGGGTTTCTTGTTGGTAGTGAATATAGGTTTTTTCAATAGTGTAACTTAGGGTATTGGCTAAATTTTCTAACTTGTAATATTGTCTCCAGATCTTAACATCAGTCTCGTTTGCAGCTTCAACTAATGATGGATTTAACTCTAATATCTAGGTTTCAGGGACTACTGTATTCAAATCAGTCTCGGATTTGGTTTTGAACAATGATAACTCAAATTTGGTATCAAATACTAAATTTTGTGTGGCTACCAAATCAGAAGGTAATGAGAAAGACCTTACCAAATTTTGAGGAGGAGATTCCGAAGAGCTTAAAACTGGTTGAGATCTTTGCCTCCTTAGGATTATTTTAGGATCTTTGATGGGAGATAATGGATCTGGATCAGGATTATACCTGGTATGCCTTCTTCGATAATCTAGATATGCTTTTGAGGAACTGCAATTATGAAATCAGCCTTATGAAACTCGATCCCACCATCCAAGGGATTAGTTTCCAATGGATTTTTGTCGTACACCCAGGGAAAATTTTATCTCTTCATTCCCCGGCAACAGTGCCAAGATGTTATCACTCTGCTAGATTCCCAAAGCTGAAGAAGGAATCCCAACAGAGGTAACCACAGACCAAGATTTTTTCTTGATTTATAGCCCTATCAAGCCGGAGAGGGCTCTCTCCAAAAGGGTCACAGCCAAGAGGGCTGGATAAATTAGGGTTTTTAGGCTAGATATAGAGTGTAGGGGGTTGTTTTGAATTGTTTTGGTTGGGGAAATCACTGGATAAATAAATTAGGTCAAGGAAATATAGGTCAGGGAAAATGAGTTAGGGTTGCAGGGATCAATGGGGCAAGGTAGGTATAATGATTATCACTTGAAGATAATTATTATGGAATGGTGTTGAAACTGTAAGAAGGCTAAGAAAAGCATAAGAGAATTATTTTTCTCAGACAGAAGAATATGAACAAAATACTATCAGTTACCCAAAACAGAGCATGTAAAAACATGTATTCTGATTATCTAACTTTTAAAATATCATAACATAGAAATGAAGTGAACATGATTACAATACTTTCAAACATATGATACTAAATAAGAAACAATGATAGACATTCAATACCACAAGTATCCCATAAAAGTAGTTGCAACTCCAATTTATTATCTTGGCCAGACTGAGTACAATGTTTCCTTAATCAAATAGAAAACATAAAACGGATTCCAACCCTTGTCTATTGTGAAAAAGGAACTAAATAGACATGAAAACAACATTCACTCATCCTCATGGGTCGAATCCATGAGGTGAGGAAGATATTACACAAAAATCTGAAGTGATAGCTAAAGTATAAGATGGTTCAAGTGACTCATTCCTAACTTAAGTGAATTGATTCATTACACCTCATTTGTTTGATTTACCTAATGTATTTACTCTAGGTAATAGTAAAAACATGATAATTACATTTTATTTGGCCAATGCGGCTTCACAACACGTTTCATCTAGATGGTTGAGGTTAAAAAGACGTGCTTCTTCATTAGAGGTGTTAGGTAGTAGGTCAATAGTCAGTTTTAATGACGGTATTTCACATTGGATTGGTAATATAGCTTCCAGACCATACACCAACTGAAAGGGATTAAATCTAGTCACATTTCTCACAGAGGTTCGATATGCCCACAATGCCAAGTACAGGATTAAATGCCAATTTCGTTTGTGAACCCCTATCATGTGTAGAAGCATTCACTTAAGGATTTTGTTAATGGCTTCAATTTGACCATTAGATTGTGGATAATAAGGGGTAGAACTATCATGTGATATTCCTAATTTGGCAGTCAACTCATTCATCATGTTCTTACGAAAATTCTTACCATACTTTGTAACTATAGCTTGTGGTACACCAAACCGAGAGATAACATGATTAAAAAAGAACATTGCAATTGTTTTGCCTGTGTTATTGAATGTAGGCATCACTTCGGTCCACTTGGTAAATTAGTCGACTGCGACTATAATATAACCATTTCCCCCGGCCGAACGAGGGTTGCAGGTCATGAAGTCAATGCCCCATTTTGCAAATGGTCCCACAACGATGACGAGATGCACTAGTGCTAACGGCATACGGATTTTACTATCAAATATGTGGCACACATGACAACTTCTGACTGCGAGGATGCAGTCGCGAAATATGGTTGGCCAAAAGTAACCAACGCGGAGAATCTTCTGCGCGGTAGCATATCCACGCAATTTTCCACCAAAATAACCATCAAGAAAATCATTTAAAACTTTCACGCCCTCCTCATGAGTGAGGTACCTCCTTAAAATCATATCAACACCATGATGATAAAGTGTATTGCCGACAATCAGATAATCTTTGGCTTGGTATCAAATACGTCGTTGTTGAGAGCGAGAGGTATCCGACCGAAAATTTTGGGTTTGGAGATAAATGATAAAATCCCCATACCAAGGGTTAGATGACCCAATCAAAAATAGAGACTCATCTGGAATTGATAGTTCGGATGTAGTTTCAGTACTATCAGAGGGAAGGTCGCAGAGAAGCTTAGCAAAAACTAAAGACTTCTTTGACTTGGATTTGATGAATTCCAAATCAAATTCCTGCAAAATGACAATCCATTTTGAATATTTTCCCCCTAGCAATTGACGTGACAGAATGTATGTCATGGGGTTGCAATCTAAAATGACAATGGTCTTCCAGAGCAGGATATAATGGTGAAATATTTGGACATCTTGAACAGCCGCCAAGGCGAGCTTTTCGACGTATGAATACTTAACTTTCATATCATTAAGATTACAACTCAAATAATATATTGGTTGTTCTATCCCATCTTATTCTTGGACCAAAACCATAGCAATGGTCGTATCGGTCGCGACGATATATAGGAAATAATCACTCTGATAATGAGGGGATTACATTAATGACACTCATATTAGGGTATCTTTAGGAGCATCAAAAGAAGCTTGCGCAACCTTATCCCAATGGAAGGGAATCCCCTTTTTCAAGAGACAAGTAAATCCTTTAGCCATTTCTGTATAGTTGGGTATGAACCTTTCTAGGAAGTTAGCCTTTCCTTGAAGTTTTTGTAACTGAAGTAAGTTTGATGGTGCATGCAAATCAAGAATGGCCGAGACCTTCAGTGGGTCGATTCGAATTCCATATTTTGAAACAACGAATCCAAGAAAACGACCAGAACCAATGCAAAACACACATTTGTGTGGATTGAGGCATATCTTGTAGTGTCTCTAGCGTAAAAATATAGCTCTCAAATGTGTCAGGTGATCAGTCTATTTTCGTGGGGGTAAATCAGCTAGATAAGGTTGAATAATGTGCTTAATGTCATTGAAAGCATAATCCATTTCTCTCTGAAATGTTTCCCCGGTGCTCTTTAAATCAAATGGGAGTTTACGATAAGCGAATGTGCCCCACGAATAGATGAATGTTGTCTTATATTGGTCCTCTGGGTGAATATTGATTTGATTGTAATCGAAGAATCCATCCATGAACGAAAGGATTTCACAGTCGGCACATTCGTCAATAATTTGGTCAATAAAGGGAGTAAGATAATTTTCTTTTGGACAAGCAAAATTGACATCTTGATAATCGATGCACACTCTGATTGTCCCTTGTTTCTTCATGACAGGAACAATGTTGGAAACCTAATCAGTAAGTGAAATAGGGTAAATGAAACCAGCACGCAAAAAAAATTTAACTTCAGCTTTAATGGAAACATCCTTCTTCAGATGAACAGGATGAAGGTGTTGACGTATCGATATGACATCAGGCTACATTTTAATTGTGTGTTCATTGATACTAGAATATATGCCTAGAATTTACTCATAAGACCAAGAAAATATATCTCAAAATTCACGAAAAAGAGAGCGATAAGTATCGAGTTTGGATGGAGAACAAGACACACTGACATGAATGTTTTCTACAATACCGGGTTTGGTCAAAATTGTTGGAAATATTGTCATTGATGGCAAAGGAGCACAAATGGGCAGCACTAGAACCAGCAATAAGACAAAGGAGAAGATCATGCAATAATGCATAAAGAAGCATAGGCAGAAGCAGAAAAGAAGCAAAGAAGCAGAGGGATCAGAGGTAGAAAAGGAAGTAGAGAAGTAGCAAAGGTGTGCAGAAAGCATAAGAATCCCAAGTAGGAGTGAATAACGAATAGAAGAAAAAGCTCAGGAGAGATCAACGCAATTAGAAACTGAATAAAGCCCAGGAAGGATAACAGAGATGCAAAGGAGCGACGACAGCTGAAATAAGGAAAATCGACTAAGGTAGAGAACTCTTAGGAGAATTCCAAGGGAGGCGACTGGACGACGAAGATCGAATCATAGAATCAAAGTATTAAGAATTAACAACAGAGATCAGAGCAGGCAGAAGATATGAAGTAGATTCGTGTGAACGATGAGCAAACGGTCAAAATTAGATCGCAGAAGTGAAGGTAAGAGATGAACGGTGGATATCAAATCACACCAGGAGAGATTTTGCAAATCAAAACTTTTAAGAGATTAGTGTTAGGGTGTTGCATGGTAATTTAAGTTGGTTATGATGCAAAGTGAAGGAGCCACATGTCATTATTGCGCACGAGCGCACATTTCAAATCTTAGAGGATATCATTAATAGTTCACATGGTATGGTAAATTGTATGTGATGCGATGAGGGAAGAGACACGTGTCAGCACTGCGCACGAGCGCACATCACAAATCTTAGAGGATATTGTTAAGAGTTCACACGATGTGGTAAATTGGTTGTGATGCGATGAGGGAAGATCCACGTGTCAACTCTGCGCAATAGCGCACATCGCAGATTATATGGGTTAGTGATATCAATAAGAGTTAAACTTGTGAGCAAGTATTTTCGATGAAGGGAGTCCACGTGTCAGCACTGCGCAACAATGCACTTCGCATGGTTTATGGTTTATCGTTATTAGTAGAGTGGGAAACTTGTGGGAAGGTATTTGCGATGAGATGTGATTGGTGGAAAGTGTTGTGGGACCCTCCAGTAAAGAATTTACGCCTGTATGTAACTGCTTTGGGTTTTATGTTTAATCAGTCTTAAAGTAACAATTTGTGATTCTGGTGCGTATTCTGATATTTGTGCAAAACGTTAAATGGTGCGGGCAAGCAATGTGCAACGTATTGTGATTGATCAAGTAGAGTGGGACCCGATAACCCTTGTTCTATGTATGTTAATATGCGTTGTTTGATCGCTAATGTATGTATGTGGAATAAATGTTGATGTTGTACTCAGCTGCGTTAAAAGGGATGTATGTGGGCCATAACCCATAGGTAACAGTGTTATGCAGTTGCGGCTGTGTAATAAAGGGAAAAGTCTGAACACAACAATTAAAGGCTCGAGCAATTAAAAGGACCCAACCTCATGTAGAACAGTGCAACAACATGGGTCAAGTCGGGAAAAAAGGGCAGTTATGCAGCACAGTTGAACTATAACTGCAGAAATAGAAAATACAAAGGAACAACAAGCAAAAGAGGACAAACACATAGCAAAGCTAAGAAGTTGAAAGGGCTGAATTGGAATATTATTGTAATTGTAAATGTATTAATTATTGTATATTGTTTGCGATGCAAAGGAAAGTCTCCGTAGGCAAAGAAAAACTCCAATTTAATACTGAAATGAGTGTATTTAGTGTTGTAATATCCTGAATATGTTGAGTGAGGAAATGAATGGGTGGAAGGCAAGAATCATGCATGTTCACTTCATATTCCATATAGAATACAAACATCCATGAAGTAATATCTATAAATGATGTTATTGTAATGTGCATAAAAGAGTTAGAGAGTGGAAGAATAAGAAGGAGAAGATAGAGAAGCTATGAATATCTAGAGCTAATAGAAAGCATATTTGATGTCTGGAAGGACAGCAATGAAGAAGGAGTAAAACAGAGCTGATATCCACGTAAATATGATTTTATTGTAGTGTGAGGAATTTGGTGCTTCCATATCAAGTTGTAACTTGATAGATGTCTAGTTGTAGATGTTTGAGGTAGGAGCCTCCTGTGGGTTGTAGCCTGCAGAAAATAGATGGGAGTTGGAGCTTCCTTGTAAGTTGCAGCTTGCATAATTTGAGTTAGTAGCCTCCTGTAGGTTGGAGCCTATAGAAAATAAGTGGTGAGAGGGAGTTGGAGCTTGCCTTTGCATCGCAACAATAATAAGATGTGGTTTTCTCCCTTATGGGTTTCCACTTATATCTATTGTCTATGTGCATGTTGATTATGTGTTGATGTTCTGTATTTAATCTGCTTAATACTTGTTTCTCACATATTAAGATTGTTTTTTTATTATACATTAAGTTGATCATGAAATTAAGGTGTATATAAGTTTAAAATATGTTTTAAAAAGTCCATAAATGCAGTAAACCGATTCACCCCCTCTCTCAGTTTAGCTAAGGGTTCAACAATTGGTTCAGATCAAGTTCCTTCTGTATCAGTTTAACAACTGGAAGGAGATCCTAGGTCCCCAAGATGGCTAGCCTAGAAGGATGCTCAACAAATAAATCCCCTTTGTTTATTGGCACAAACTATGCCTTCTGGAAAATAAGAATGAGGATGTACATAATGTTTCTAGGAATAGAATTTTGGGCTGCTATGGAAATAGGATATGCTCCAAAGGATACTGTCGTAGAGAAATAAGCCAAACAAGATTTCATAGCTAATGCAAAAGCAATGAATACACTCTTGAGTGGTTTGTGTGAGTCGGAATTTATCAAAGTAATTCATAGTAAGACAACCAAAGAAATATGGGATACATTAGAAAATATCCATGAGGGAGATAAAAAGGTGAATATGGCCAAACTGCAAGCCTATAGAGCTCAGTTTGAAAATGTAAAAATGAATTAAGATGAAGATATAGCCAGTTTCTTCTTAAAGGTTGCTGAAATTGTGAATAACATGAAAGCTCTAGGAGAAACCATTAAGGAATGTGTAATTGTACAAAAGATATTGAGATCTTTACCATCCAGGTTTAACCCTAAGGTTTCTACCATAGAAGAAACAACAAATTGGGAAACATTGTTCATGAACCAATTTCTTGGAAACTTGACGACCTATGAGATGAGACTTCCAAAAGGGAAGTCAAATGTGAGGGAGGAAAACTTTAAGGTTGATATGTGTAGAGAAGAGAAGGAAGGTACATGCTCCTACTCTGATGAAGAAGAGGCCAAATTTGTCAAAATATTGGAGAAATTCACAAGTAAGTATAAAGGTAAACTTCCATTTAAGTGATTTAACTGTGGAAGAGTGGGGCACTATGCATCTAAATGTCCTCACAAGAAAATGGAGAATCATTCAAGGGGGAAAGATAAAACCAATTTCAACAATAGGCCGAAAGGGAACATATTTAATCGAAGACCATTCCATGTTTAACAAGACAACAGTGCATCTAAGAGCTCAGATGAATCCCCCAATGAAGAAGGAACATCAGAATTTATTTTGATTGCAAATTAAGAGCTTGAGGAACATCTCCTGGAGTTTGAAGATGAAGGTGAGGTAGATCTTGAGGGGGAGCTAATTAGTGCCCTAGAGGAAATAAGAAGACTTAAAATTAAGAGTAAGAAACATAAAGAGATTCTTCTAAAATATGCAAAGACATAACCATATTCAGAAGATCTTATTAAATTTAAGATTGAACTAGAAGAATCAAGGAAAATAGAGGATATTTTGAAAAGAGAAATAAAGGATAAAAATCAAGAGTGAGAAAAGCTGGAAGAGGAAGTGATAAGCCTGAGGAAGAAATTAGAAAAGGTCCAAATTGTATTAACTATGAATATTTCTCAAATGAAAAGCTCTGTTCAATTGGAAAAAATTCTTAATGCTCAAATATATCCTCATATGAAGGTAGGGATAGGATATGAAGGAGAAACCAACAAATCCAAGGTAGAAGATAACAAGAATATCATTTTTGTAAAAGTTACAAAGGATAATGAAGTAGAAAAAAGGTAATCCACATAATTAGAAACTAGAAAGACCATGATATATAAAGAAACAATCAAAAATAAGAAGCAATCTCAAGTGACAAAGAAAGAAATGAAGATCCAATCCAACCAGCAAAAGATGTAACAAACAAAAAGATTACCTCAAACAACTCTCTCTGCCAGAGACAGATACTACTTCCATGGGTATTGTTTTTATTGTAAAGGGTTCGGTCATAAAGCCATGGAGTGCAGAACATATATACAGAGACTAGTGTATATAAACTCGAGGGGAATTTAGAACAAGGGTGGATTCACTTGAATACATAATCCATTCAGAAATAAAATCAAATGTGTTTTTTGCCATAGAATTGGGCACAAGTCTCTCGACTGTCCTCTCCAAGACTGTGGTCCATCTCCTCAGGAAATTTACCAAAAAAACAGTTGCATGCAATGGAAAAAGAAGATAAATAAGTGTGATATGGTTCTAATAGCTCAAGGTTATAAAAGCCAATTGTATGTGGACAGTGGGTGCTCAAAACATATGAGTGGAGAAAGAAGAAAGTTTATAACTTTTGATGAAAAGAAATATGGAAATGTAACATTCAGCAATGATAGATCAGGGAAAATCAAGGGAAAAGGCTCAGTCAGCCTGAATAATGGAAGAGGAGAGGCTCAGGATGTACTATTTGTGGATGGATTGAAAGCCAATCTAATAAGTTTCAGTCAAATGTGTGATAAAGGTTGTGAGGTCCTTTTCAGAGCCCAAGATTGTGAAGTAAGGTCTATCACCACAGGAAAGACCTTGATCAAAGGTGTTCGAATAGAGAGTAATGCCTATATATTAGAAGAAGAGAATGAAGCATGCCACATCAACAAACTTGAAGAATCTTGGTTATGGCATAGAATATTGGGACATCTAAACTTTAACCACGTCATCAAACTGAGCAAGAAGAAAGTTGTCAGAGAGTTGCCTGTAATAAAGAAGCCTCCAAATACCATATGTAAGTCTTTCCAATTGGGCAAACAAACTCCCACATCATTCAAAGCTAAAGACCAACTATATACAAGTAAGCCTCTTCAGCTTGTACACATGGACCTCTGCAGACCTTCATGAACTAATGCACCAGGTGGAGAATCATATTTCATGTTGATAATATATGATTTTTCTATATTGACTTGCGTGGCATTCCTCAAATATAAATCCAAAGCGTTTGAGAAATTCAAGATATTCAAGGCACTGGCAGAAAATCAAATTGGATGTAAGCTAAAATGCATTAGATCAGACAGAGGAGGTGAATTTGTTGACGATAATTTTGCAGACCTGTGAAATGAATGTGGGATAAAGAAACAGTTCACAATTGCAGGTACACCTCAACGGAATGGAGTGGCAGAGAGGCAAAATAGGCCAATACAACAAATTTCCAGAGCCATGATGCAAGAAAGTAACATTCCCCAAACCTACTGGGAAAAAGCAGTACACATAGTTTTTCATATTCTTAACAAAGCTCATCTTTGACCAAATTGTGACAAGACTCCATATGAATTGTGGCATGGGAAACCAACATCAATAAAGCACTTTAGAGTCTTTGACAACAAATATTTCATAAAGAATAATGGTGAAAAATTGGGGAAGTATGATGTAAGAGCTTATGAAGGAATATTTTTGGGATATGCATCCAAGAGTAAGGGATACATGTGCTACAACAAAAGATTGCATAAAATTGTGGAAAGCATTGATGTGAGATTCGACGAAGATCTTCCAAAAAGAACCAAAATCACAAGCTGCGCCAATCCTCCAGATGATCATGAAGATGAGAATCAAGAAAATGAAGAACAGAGTAAGACAACAGAATATACTAAATTAAACTAAAAAGGACCCTTGAGACACACTCAAAAGAACCATCCAGAAGATCAAATCATTGGAGACAAGAGTGCAGGAGTCCAAACTAGAAGACAACTAGCTGAACAGACTGAGGAAGTGTACCTAGCCATGTTGACACAGATAGAACCAAAGAATTTAGATGAAGCCAGCAAAGACAAAAATTGGGTAAATTCTATGAATGAATAACTAGACCAAATTGAGAAGAACAAGACCTGGGAGTTAATGCCAAGACCCATTGGGAAAAATGTCATTGGCACAAAGTGGATTTTCAAGAATAAGATGAATGAACAAGGTCAGGTAATCAGAAATAAATTCAGACTTGCATGCAAGGGATACTCTCAAATCGAAGGTCATGGTTATGATGAAACTTTTTCCCCTGTAGCAAGAATGGAAGCAATCAGAATGTTTTTGGCTTTTGCATGCTATCATGATTTCAATTTATATCAAATGGATGTGAATTCTGCCTTCTTGAATGGATATCTAGAGGAAGAAGTCTACATGGAACAACCTGAAGGATTTTCCTTAACAGATAAACACGACTATGTGTGCATATTAAAGAAAGCCTTATATGGTCTCAAACAAGCTCCACGTGCATGGTATTCTAGGTTGTACAAATACTTACAAAAACAAGGTTTCAAGAAAGGAGGATTAGAGATCAATCTATACATAAAGGGTGATGAAAATGAACTCTTAATTATAGTGGTATATGTAGATGACATCATGTTTGGTAGAAACAAAGATGAGTTAGCAAAAGGATTTGCAGAATAGATGAAGTCAGAATTTGAGATGTCTATGATTGGAGACTTACCTTCTACTTAGGACTTCAAATTCTACAAAAGAACACAGGAATATTCATTTCACAAGAAAAATAATTAAGAGATGTGTTGAAAAGGTTCATAATGGAAGACTGCAAACCTATGTCAACTCCCATGATCACTCGATGCAAGCTATGTGCTGATGATGGATCCGCAGATGTAGATCAAAGAATTTACAGATCTATGATAGGAAGTCTATTATACCTAACTGCCTCTAGACCAGACATTATGTTGGCAGTAGGACTTGTGGCAAGATATGCAGCACCAAAACAAAATCACTTGATAGCAATCAATAGGATATTTAGATATCTGCAAGGAACTGCACATTATGGCCTATGGTATCCAAAAGGCAAAGAATTCACATTGACAGCATATAGAGATGCATATTGGTCCAAATGTGTGGATGACAGGAAAAGCACAAGTGTAGGTGCATTTTATTTGGGAGAAAGTCTGGTGGGATGGTTAAGCAAGAAGCAAACATTTGACTCTCTATCTACAGCAGAATCGGAATACATAGCAGCAACAGCTTGTTGCACACAAGTAATGTGGATGAAACATACTCTCCAAGACATGAAGGTAAGCAATAATGAACCCATTTCTATCAAATGTGACAATACAAGTGCAATAATTATATCAAAAAATCCAGTACTTCATTTGAAAACAAAGTGTTGAGATTGCAACAAGATGATGAGCTTAGTGAAAAGACTCACCTTCACTAAGTGGGCCCGCAGGCTATTTTTGGCGCAAAGTCTATTTTTAGACATATGGATCATGTTCTATGAGTTGCAGGATGCTATTTGTGGATGGTTGTTCAAGTTGGAAAAATATATGGACTTCTATTTTTAGACATATTGGGCGGAATCTATTTTTAGATTGCCAGTCTAAAAATAGATATGTCGAATATTATTAGCTCTTAATAATATTTGGACTCTAAACATTATCTTATTCTCTTGGAGCACTTCAGCTAAGTGCACAGATGTGGCACAAGAGCTGACAGAAGGAATTACGCTATTCCTGAGGGTTAAGTGGAGCTATTGCATGGAGACTTTAGTTAGAACTCATGTGACAGAGTTTGGTGGAGTTAGTAGAAGTAGTTAATGGAGTTGTGTTCAGTTTAACTCAGTTAGACACAGTTGAGCTAGTTGTATCTAGTCTAACTAATTGATACACTAGTGAGAGTGGTGTGAATTAATTATTAATTAATTCACTAATTATTAACTCATTAATCAACTGAAGAATACATCAGTTAACTACAGTGCATGGACAGTTTCAGTGGAGACCAATGGAGAGGTAGGTGAAAGAGCAGTGTGACTATCAGTTGTGACTATACTGGTGCATGAGTTTGCACCACACATTGATGGAGATGCCAATGAGGATTGCGTAGTGCAAGCTAGGTGGTTTCGAGTTTCTATCTCGTAGCCCATATTCAGCAGTAGGATTGCGCAAGAGAGGCAAAGCAAGCAAGTGGCAAGAGATCTATGCAAGGGATTTGCTAGATCAAACCCGATTAGTGTGTAGTGTAAGAAATTGGAGATTGTACTGAGAGCTTGATATGATCAGCTTTGTATGAGAATTGTTACATGATCTCTATGACATATATTATATACAGATAGTTGGGGTTTTTAGCTTCAGGCTTTCTCGTTAAAACACTGTGTTCATATGTGTGAATTTTATGGTTTTAATGTGTGCATGCAATTGATTTAATTTCCGCAAGTAATGATCAATAATAGAAGAGATTCTGTATTGTGCATGAAGTCAAATAGTGTGTGATCAGGAGAATCTTGGATGTATAACGCATTAGTTATATAATTTCTACACAAATCACATCCCAATAAAGTACCACTTCCCTCATAAAAAACGTAGCAGATAAAATAGTAAAGATGGAGTATGTACCAACAAGGAACAAACAACAGACATATTCACAAAACCTCTTGCTAGAGAACCATTTGAATATCTAAGAGACAAACTAGGGGTAGTGTCTGCAGATGATAATCTCTGATACGATCAAAAAAAATAAAATGATGATACACCAGCAAAGACTTGCATATAAGGAATAGAAATAGTGCAATAGATAAGTTAGTATCAGACAAGAAGCATCATTCCAGGGGGAGAGAAGCTCCCATAAAATTTGTCACAGAAAAGCTATAACTATGGAGCAGTGGTATGGTACAGGTCCTCAATATCATAGTATTATGACATAAGTACAGAACATTCTATGGTGACAAGCCTTCCATGCAATCTCAACAATGTTCAAAGTGATCTCCCAACAACTCTTGTACAACAGTCTGGAGCAGAAAGGTATAAAGTTAGAAGAAGAAGGCCTCAGCACAACTCAGAGATAAATAGTGCAAAGATAGATACTACAGTGGGAAATGTGCAACCCCTTGCCATTGATGTCAAAGGGGGAGGAAAAGCAAGCAGAGGAAGAAAGACACTTCTCAGAATGGAAGAGGGAGAAAGTCATGGAGGAAGTATTGGAGTATTGGTGGATGTGTTGCCATCAATGCCAAAGGGGGAGATTGTTGGAAATATTGTCATTGATGGAAAAGGAGCACAAAGGAGCAGCACCATAACCAACAATAATACAAAGGAGTAGATCAGGAAACAATGCACAAAGAAGCATAGGCAGAGGCAGCAAAGGCAGCAAAGAAGCAGATAAGCAGAGGAAGAGGAGGTAGCAAAGAAGCAGAGGCAGCAGAGGAAGCGAAGGCAATAGAGATAGAAAAGGCAGTAGAGAAGCAGCAAAGGTCTGCAACAAGCGTAATAATCCCAAGTCGGAGTGAATAACGAATAGAAGAACAAGCTCAGGAGAGATCAGTGCATTTAGAAATTAAAAAAATCTCAGGAAGGATAGTAGAGATGCAAAGGAGTGGCGACAGCTGAAAGAAGGAAAATAAATTAAGGCAAAGAACTCTTAGAAGAATTCCAAGGGAGGTGATCGGACGACAAAGATCAAATCGCAGAATCCAACTATTAAGAATTAACGGAAGAGAGTAGAGCGAGCAGAAGAGATGAATAAAGTTGTGTGAAGGATGAGTAGACGATTAGGATTAGATCGTAGAAGTGAAGGTGAGAGATGAACGGTGGAGATTGAATCGCACCAGGAGATATTTCGCAAATCCCAACTTTTAAGAGATTAGTGTTAAGGCGTCCCATGGTAAGTTAAGTTGGTTGCAATGCGAAGAGAAGGAGCCACGTGTCAGCACTGTGCACGAGCGCACATCGCAAATCTTAGATAATACCGTTAAGATTCCGCACAGTATGGTAAATTGTATGCGATGCAATGAGGGAAGAGACATGTGTCAGCACTACACACGAGTGCACATCGCAAATCTTAGAGGATATCGTTAAGAGTTCGCACAGTGTGGTAAATTGGTTGCGATGCGATGAGGGAAGAGCCACGTGTCAGCTATGCGCAATAGCGCACATCGCAGATTATATGGGTTAGTAATATCAATAAGAGTTAAACTTGCGGGTGAATATTTGCAATGAAGGGAGTCCACGTGTCAGCACTGCATAATAGTGCACTTCACATGGTTTATGGTTTATCGTTATCGGTAGAGTGGGAAACTTGCGGGCAAGTATTTGTAATGAGATGTGATTGCTGGAAAGTGTTGTGGGACCCTCCAGTAAAGAAGTTCTGCCTATATGTAATTGCTTTGGGTTTTATGTTTAATCGGGCTTAAAGTAACAGTTTGTGATTCCATTGCGTATTCTGATATTTGTTCAAAACTTTAAAAGGTGCGGGCAAGAAATGTGCGACGTATTGTGATTGGTCAAGTAGAGTGGGACTCGATAACCCTTGTTCCGTGTATGTTAATATGTGGTGTTTGATCGCTAATGTATGCATGTGGAATAAACGCCAATGTTGTACTCAACTGTGTTAAAATGGATTTATGTGGGCGATAACCCACAGGTAACAGTGTTATGCAGTTGTTGCTGTGTAATAAAGGGAAAATTCTGAACACAACAAGTAAAGGCTCGAGCAATTAAAAGGACCTGACCTCGTGCAGAACAGTGCAACAGCATGGGTCCCGTCGGGAAAAAAGGGAATTTATGCAACACAGTTGAAATATAACTACAAAAACAGAAAAGACAAAGGAACAACAAGCAGAAGAGGAAAAACACACAAAAAATCTAAGAAGCTGAAAGGGTTGAATTGGAATACTATTGTAACTGTAAATGTATTAATTATTTTATATTGTTTGTAATGCAAAGGCAAGTCTCCGTAGGCAAAGAAAAACTCCAATTTAATACTGAAATGGGTGTATTTAGTGTTGTAACATCCTGAATATGCTGAGTGAGGAAATGAATGGGTGGAAGGAAAGAATCATGCCTATTCATTTCATATTCCCATATAGAATACAAATAGCCATGAAGTAATCTCTATAAATGATGTTATTGTAATGTTCATAAAATAGTTAGAGAGTAGAAGAATAAGAAGGAGCAGATAGAGAAGTTGTGAAGATCTAGAGCTAATAGAAATCATATTTGAAGGCTGGAAGGACATCAGTGAAAGAGTAAAATAGAGATGATATCCAGGTAAATCAACATATGATTTTATTGTAGTGTGAGGAATTTGGTGCTTCCATATCAAGTTGTAACTCGATATATGTCCATTTGTAGCTGGTTGAGGTAGGATCCTCCTGTGGTTTGTAGCCTGCAGAAAATATATGGGAGTTGGAGATTCCTTGTAAGTTGTAGCTTGCATAATTTGAGGTAGTAGCCTCCTGTAGGTTGGAGCCTACAAAAAATCAGTGGTTAGAGGGAGTTGGAGCTTGCATTTACATCACAACAATAATAAGATGTGGTTTTCTCCCTTATGGGTTTCCGCTTATATCTGTTGTCTATGTGCATGTTGATTATGTGTTGATGTTCTGTATTTAATCTGCTTAATACTTTCCGCTCACATATCAAGATTTTTGTTTCATTATACATTAAGTTGATCATGAAATGAAGGTGTAAATAAGTTTAAAATATGTTTTCAAAATTCCATAAATGAATTAAACTAATTCACCCCCCCCCCCTCTCAGTTTAACTAATGGTTCAACAGAAATATCGATAGAAATGGTTTCTTCAATATTTGATAAGTTTCGCTCGGATTCGATGGCATTAATTGGAATAGAATTCGAAAATAAAGTAGAGATCGTAGGGTGATATAGTTCAATAAGATTATCTTCATTGTAATCCTGAATATGTGATTGATGATGATGATATTCCCATGGTTATCCTTCTGGCATTCCACAATGCTCTCATAAGTCAAGAATGTGGATGAAAAAGGATCAGATGGAGTACCAGAATCTAATGAACGATCAACCCAGACAATCAGCGATGATGAATAATGATGTGCCACCCAAGCCAAGTAAATAACAAGCTATTAATTGATTCAGTGGACAGATTTGTGGTCGAGGTAGTAGGTTTATCAGTAGCCTGACTACCGTAATATTTATTTTGCATAGACACCAAAACATCATTTTTTGGCTTTGTGACAGATAGCATAAGCACTTGGGAACTAGAAGCAGGATTTGTAGCAACCATGTTTGTGTCTGGATTCGGAAAAGGATCTATCAACATAGCAGATGTAGTCGAGGTCTTAAGAAATTTTGAGACTTCGACATGGTGAGGACAGTCTAAAACAAAGTGCTCCTCATTACATATCAAGCAAGGGTAACGAGGTTTCTGAGAATTTCCATATTTTTTATCAAATGATCGTTCCTGCGAGGTTGAATTTTGATTTTTCTTTGCTTTCCCATTTTTCTTGCTTCCTGGTTGCTTGTCACTTTTGCCTTTGTCAGATGACATGACATGGATTTCAAAAGAATTTGTAGCATCAGATGCAGTAGAGGTGTGAGTGCTTGCAGAACCAATCACATCGTCACCGGCATGAGAGTCCTTACCAAATGGAGGAGGAACAGTAAAATTTGATCGTGGAAAGTTTGGAATTTTCTCATAGAGCATGCCAGACTGAGTATAAATCAAATCTAAGTACTAGGCACGAACAATGACCTGCTCTTCAGTGACGACATCACCTTTAGCTACATCCTCGGTGATAGACGGCAGCAAGAACTTAATAAAATACTCAGTGAAGAGCTGATCAGGAACAAATGTTTTGACCATTTGTCGACATCGACGCCACTCATGAATATGATCAGAAATGTGAGTAGCAGTTGTCTGTTTAAAATTGGTCAGTAGTTTCACTCTAGTTTCATATCATATGGGTAACTGGAAGTGGGTTAAGAAGGTAGTGGCTAAGGCAGTGATTTTATCAAATGAAGTTGTAATTAAATATACCACTTCATGGTCAAACCAGTAAGCGTACGTTGGAAAAGACGTAGTCTAATAGAGTCATCATTTAAGGATTTTGATGAGCACCATAAATAATAATTCATAACATGCATTGACGGGTCTTCTCTAGGGTTTCCATTGAATTTAGGAATTTTGAAGGGTAATTTAATATGTGGTATCATCGGCCACCAAGGAGAATAGCTGATGGGATCATTGGTAAGCCGATTTAAATCAGTTAATTCTAAAGTTGCGACAAAGGGCAACTACCGATTCAAGTCAGGTTGAGCATAACAAGGATATGATCGAATTGCTTGGGCAACAAGCCTATGAGCACTAGAATAAGGAATTTTCTATTGTTAACCTAGATAGGGGTTGTTTTGATGACCAAATTCTTGAGGGATCTATTGACCAAAGCCTAGATAATTTTTTCGTTGTTGGAATTGTTGTTGTGGCATTTGAGGCTGTGGCTGCCAAGGTAATTTTCTGCCAAGATTATAGCCCAAACAAGAATAGCTTGGACCCGGTTTTGAATAGGGAAGATCGGTAGGAGCCTGTGACATCCCATAAAAGGGTAATCTAGCTTGTGATTGAAAGATTCCGGATATAGGTGGTTGTTGTAAACCATCCGAACGAGTTGGAGTCTGGAGGACCAAGACTTTGAGGGTAATGGGTTGAGGGACCCGCCTGAGATGGTTGAGGTACAGCCAACTGAGCCTGTAAAAGGGGTTATGAAGCAGTAACAATTGGGGTAGATGTAGGCGCAACAAGTTAAACCGGTTTATATGAATGCATAATCATTTGTGGTTGAATAGGTAGGATAGGCTGCCACTGACAAACAGTCATTCCAAAATTTGGGTGACCATAAAATGACGGAGTACTATAAAAATGGGTAACCATAGGTTTCCCCCCAACATTAGGAGTATAATAAGATGGAATATATTTTTCTCCAAATGGTGGGAGTCTAGTCGAGATTGAACTGGATGGAATGTACCCAGATGGACCAGCTTGATGTTGCACTGAAGATGTGTATAAAGGATCAAGTCGTTCAGTACTCATTAGAGATGTACCAGATAAAATACCAGAAGATGACATGGGTGAATTCCATGGATTTGAGGAGGTGCCAGAGTAGGTTCCAGATAATTATTGGTAACCCAGTGGGACGGATGGAGCACCATAAAGATGTGACTCGGGTGACGTGGTAAACATCGATGGAGTAGCAACAATAAGTGTTGCCACAACTATAACAGATGGTACAGCAACGGATGTTGACTCATCCATGGTTAAATGACTCAGTGTATACCCTATAGGATCTGTTATCACAAAATTGGACCTGATAGGCTACTTGACCAGACAATCTCATGTAACTATTTCAAACCAATCTTGTAACTGAGGCTTAGCCTCCTCAGCCTGAGAGGGCTCTCTCAAGGGTTAATGATATGGAATAAAGATATAGATGGCTAACTATATTTAGGAAATAAACTGATTATGATAGATGTAGGTTGAAAATAAAATCAACATGTATACATTGGGCTTATGGAGTCAAAAATTTCAGTGATGCAGTGAGTCTTCTTGACATGGAAGTTGAGGCAGATCAGAGTTTTTAGTAATATGGCACACGCACATGAAACATGAAAATACACAGTCAATTCACTTATAAAAGAAGTCAGAGCATCTCATAAATGAATTCTGAGTAATATAAATGAAAACCACCGCAAGTGAGATATATAAGAGGTACATATAGAATAGGGAAACACTAAAAACTCCTTCAGAATCTCAAGTTGGTCAAGTAACAGATCTCTGTATTAGCTGAAACAGTCAATTTACAATAAGCTGCAATTTTGCAAAAAATGTCAAACCCTTGAAAAATTCGACCCAATGGCCTTTAATATAGATCTTACATCATTAGATGATCTACCTCTAGGCTATATACATCAAATTTCTATCCACTGACACCTTGCATAACTATAAAACATGAAATTTATGACAAACAGACACCTATCCTACTTGACAGTCCTATTTCAAAAAGGACTCAAACTCCTTATTACTATCTTTAACAACGTTATCTACTATAAATTACATCATCGACAAGTATGTCATCACATGGTCGAATTTTGATAATGGCATTCATTTCTTTATGACCACTTAGCTGACCTCCTCAAAAATAGGAAACAATACCCTATTTTTTAGGCAAATGATCTGTTTTCTTCTTTGAATATTCTGGCTATCATTTAATCTTTAATTCGTGGTCTTGAATATTTAATCTTGGCTTGACATAGTCCATAATTCTTCCATAACCTCGAACTGTTCAAAAATCGCTTCAAAGGCTGCTCAAAATGATGTAATGCATTGTGCTACGAAAATAAAACAGTTTCGTAGCGCTTTTTGTAGCACTACCTTACAAGCTTTTATCTTCAAAAATTCCAACTCTTTCCTTTTGCATCAGTTTTATCATCTTTTAACACATGTCTCGTACCATTTTCAGCCTTCAACGCCCTTAAAACTGATCAAGAAAACAAAAATGCAGCTATAGCAGTTTCGTAGCGCTTTACTGCTTTTCAAGCCTAGAGGTGCTATGAAACTGCTGAAAATGCATATTTTTGCATAAATTTGAAAAATGAAACTTGTGAGTGGAAAAAAATTGTAGCTAATATGTCTTCATCATCCATTAACCATAAACCAACTTCCTTTTAGGCTCCTTGAGGCATTTCTTCCTAATTTACAATTGGTTGGCCTAATGGTTCTTCAATCATTGTCAATTTGATACCTTTACTCTGTAGTTCATCATGAATTAGTTCAAGCTGCTCTTGCAAATATTTTACTTGGTCCTTAAGACTTTTATTGGTGGCTCTTAGATGAGTGTTCACCTTTCTTACATGTTTAGCTTCTGATCTTGCTAGAACTACCCACTTGAAAAACTGTTGTGTATTGTCTAAGTCTTTAGAAACAATATCAACCTGTTCTTCCCAAACTGCCTTCATCTTTTCAAATTGCATTTTCTCAACACTATGTTTCCTAGCTTCCTTTTTCATGACAACAATTTCCTAATTTTCCAATTTCAACTTTTCCTCAAGGAGTTGCAACTCTGACTTTTCTATCACTTTCTCTTTTCCCTTTTTTAATTTGCTGATTGTATCCTTCACTGTGGGTGATGAGAGATCAATAATCTATTTAGGTGTTTGAGTTGTCTCAGTGGGTATTTGAACTTCTTTACTGCTCTCCATCAATTTCCTAGCATGCCTTGTCATAGGCTTTCTTGCTTGGAAAATGAAACCTGCATCTTCTCCATCAAACTCTAATATTTTTGCAAACTTGGCCTTTTTCAACTTCTGCCCATCTTCCCCTATGAATTCAGCTTGGACAATAGGTGTTTCCTCTATGTCAATGGCATGAAGAATATCCTCTAGATTCCCCTTTTTTACTACTCTTCCTTCTGTAGCCACTATATTTTCTTTCAAAACCACTGTTTGGCTTCTAGTCATTTTTTTGGTCCCTTGTTTTCTAACAAATTTCTCTTGTTTTGCATGTTTG